>SJYO01018227.1:0-60000 GCA_006410555.1 Capra ibex | reverse complement strand
GCACTCCTCTGACCCGCGACAGGGTGGGTCGTGGGCGCCCAGAGCGCGTGGCAGTGCTGTTTGCGGAGGGTCAGGTTAGCTCCTGGGGTGCGTCTCTCTGGGGAAGGCCTGGCCCCAAATTCCCCCTAAACCGTGTCCTGCGCTCTGCTGGGTGTTCGGGGGGTGGGGCAGCCGCTGTCCCTCGGGCGGGATCCTTGTCTCCTTGGCCCCCCAGGGCCTCAGGGAGGGACTTTGGGGCCTCCCTGGAAGCAGATCCAGCTACTGGCTCTGACACGGTGAGGGGGTGGCAAGGCTCATCAGGGCGGGGTGTTTCCACCCACCCTGTCAGGCTGGCCTTGCAGCGGACGCCTGCCCCGCCCCGCCCCCCCAAGGCTGACCAGCTCCTACCAGGTCCCCAACCAAACGTGGGCACCAGGTTCTCTGGGAAGGTGGCAGCTGGAACCCCCCCATGGTGCCCACCTCCCACCAGCCCCTAGGACGGTCCCTGGAGAAGGCGGCACCCTGGGGGCTCGGCAGTGGTGTCCCTGTGACCTGCCCTGAGCTGCTGGGGACCTCCAAGGTTGGGGGCAGACCCCACCCCAGCCCCTGCCAAGACGCGTCTCCACATGCCAGCCTAGAGGCAGGGACGCTGGCTCTCCCTTGCACACCTTCTGTTTAAAACTCGTCCCCCCAGAGGAAGGCCCTGCTCAGGCTTCTGTGCCACTGGCGTCCTCAGCCAGGCGGAGGTGGTGCCCAGGACCCCGTGTGCCCACACGGGGCGGGCGGAGCACTCACACACGGGGCGGGCCATGTCAGGGCAGGCGGTGTGCTCACACGGGGCGGGCAGCGCTCACATGGCCCGTTCCCGCAGCTTTCTGGAGATGATGGAGGCGCGCAGCCGTGGCCACGCGTCCCCGCTGACCACCAGCGGGCAGAGCCCGTCCTCCGGCTCCCAGTCCCCTGTGGTGCCTCCGAGCACAGTGTCCACCGGGAGCTCCAGCCCCAGCACGCCCCAGCCGGCTCTGCAGCCGCCCTTCCAGGCCCCCCCGGCACCCCCTGCCCCCGCTGAAGCCCCGCCCCCGCCAGCCGCACCTCCCCGACGCAGCATCATCGCTCGGCTGTTCGGGGCCTCGCCTGCAACAGAGGTGGCCCCCCCACCCCCAGGTAGGCCCCACCCCCTGGGACAACCACCCCCAGGTAGGCCCCACCTTCACCTTCAGGGATGACCCCAACCCCAGGGAGGACCTCACCCCAGGGGAGGCCCAGAGGCAGGCCCAGGCTTCCTGAGGGGGAGCGGCCCTGTCTGTCTCCCGGCCCTGGGAGGGACAAGGACCCCATCCTCCTGGGCAGGCGGCCCTGCAGCCCAGCCACACCATCCCACTCACGGCCCAGCGGGAAGGGGTCGCTGAGCACAAGCTGGCACCTGCTGTCCCCAGAGCCGGCCCCAGCTGCAGAGGCCTCCGTGAAAGTCCAGGACGTGGAGGACTTTGTTCCTGAAGACAGCCTGGACCGCAACTTCCTGGAGGACACGGCCCCCACCAAGGATGAGAAGAGACTGGGAGCCGGGGGACCCCCAGACAGTGACAGGTGAGGGCAGGGCCCGGAGGCAACGGGCAGCCGGGGTCATCCTCAGCCTGGCCCTCTGCCCGTCAGGCGTGGACTCCGGGAACACACAACCATCTGGGTGCTGGGACAGAGCAGAGGTGCGTGGAGGAGGAAGGGAGAGCAGCTTCAGGCCACAGCCTGGCTCGGTGTCGCGACTCAGCAGGCGTCCCCCTTGCCTGACCCTGGGTTGCTGCTGCTTGAGGGCACGGGCTGGGCCTGGTGGACGGAGCCCGGGGCCAAAGAGCCGTTGTGTGCTTCTCCCTGCGGGCAGGGCAGGTGCGCACGGGAGGCTTGGGCTTGTGGCCACCTTCAGCCCCTCCGCGTACTTTTCCCAGCACCCTGTCCCCTTCAGACCCACCCCCCACCCCTGCCTTTCTCACACGTGTGCCCTCCATCCCCCACAGGGCCGCCTCCAGGCTGCCGTGGCAGCCGGTGCCCCTCGGCGATGCCTACCCAGGGCGGAGCAGGCCCACAGGCCCAGGCCTGAAGGCCAGAGTGGGTGCTCTAGGCCCTCCTTGTGACCTCTGACTGCCCTGCCCTCCCTGCAGCGACGGGGAGACCCCGGCAGGGAACCCGATGGTGGCAGGCTTCCAGGACGACGTGGACCTTGAAGATAAGCCTCTCGGCAGGCCCCTGCCACTCACAGACCCCGTCGCCAGCAAGGACATCACTCTGTCCAGCGAGGAGGAGTCAGAGGAGGGGGCAGGGCACCCCAAGACCGCAGTCCTGGCCCCCCAGAAGTGCCCTGAGCCAGAGACCAGGAGGTGTGTTGGGGCGGAAGGGAAGAGGTGCAGGGGCCCCCGGGGGAGGGAAGGTGGAAGGCGGCCTCAGCTCCCTGACACTCCTCGGTGTCCCCAGGTCCTCCACAAAGGCCTCGGGGCCACCCCGGGACACGGCTCCCAGGGCGGCAGAGCCCCGCCAGCCAGGCAGCACCAAGCCCCACCCCGAGGGCCGCTCTGGCGGGCTGGAGGAGGGCACGGACAAGCCAGTGTCGTCAGAGAGCGATGCCGAGGGGCCCATTGCCGCCCAGATGCTGTCCTTCGTCATGGACGACCCGGACTTTGAGAGCGACTCAGATGCTCAGCGGAGAGCGGTGAGGGCCAGCCTTGCGCCCCCGCCCCCTGCGAGCCCAGGACAGCTGGGGGGCGGGGCAGCGGTGGGCGTGCTGCAGGAGATGTGGGGGCTCCCAGGGCACGGTCAGGCCCGTGGGGACTGCAGGGCTGCCCCACGGGGCGCCGTGTACAACAGGCCCAGCTGACCCTGCTCTGGGGACGGCTGGGGGCTGCCGTGTCACAGCTGCCACACGTGGGCCGTCACTGGGGGGGCCCCTGGCCCGGGGTGGGGGGGTGACGGTAGCCTCGGGGGGTCACATGACAGCCAGGGGGATGTAGGGGTCTGCGGCTGACCTGCCTGCTCCCTGTCCAGGGCGAGTTCCCCGTGCGAGAGGACCTCTCTGACCTGACTGATGAGGACGCTGGCCCCGTGCAGCCCCCCGCACCCCTCAAGCCCTTGGTCCCCTCCTTCAGACTGAAGGACGACTCCGACCTCTTTGGGCTGGGGCTGGAAGAGCCTGGCCGCGGGGACAGCAGTGAGCAAGGTAGCTGCGTTGGGCCCGCCCCCTCCTGCCAGGTGCCAGCTGCCCTTGCCCTCACCCTGAACCCGGGGCTCCGGAGCAGGGGCAAGGCGGCCGCAGGCAGGCCCCCACTGGGCCCCAGCCGCGCTCTGCGTGGCCCTGCTGTTCTCTGAACACCTCCCAGCTCCCCAGGCACCTGACCTGCAGCCACACGGGAGGCCTTTGCAGGCGCAGGCGGTGGGCGGGAGCGCTTTTGGGCCGCGGTCCCGCCCTGCCTTTCTGGCCTTCGGCCTGGTCTCTGGGCCCGCGGGGACCCACCGTCTCTGGCTGCCGGCGTCGTCCCAGTCTCTGGGCCACTGGAGCCTAGAAGCCCACCTGAGGCCCCCCTCGTCCCCAGAGCAGAGGGGAAAGGAGGTCTGTCTGTGGGAGTGGCCAGGGCAGAGGCTGTGCTCACGCTGGGGACCCAGGGGCCCCCGCTCAGACGGGACCTGCCCACCCCTGGCTTAACCCAGGCTGCAGTCCCCCTGGGCCTGGCCTTGGGCCGGGGCACTGATGCCGTCTCTCCTCTGCAGATAAGGAGGGCAGGCCCCCCGCGAAGGAGAAGAAAAAGAAGAAGAAAAAGGGCAGAGAGGTACCCGAACCCTGGTGTGCCCTGGGGTGGCCGCGCTCGCCCAGCCGCCCTGACGCCGCGGTGTGCCCCTGCAGGAGGAAGACAAGGTGGCAAAGAGGAGGAGCAAGCAGAAGAAGAGCCGGGAGCGGGCGGACGACAAGGGCAGGGACGAGCGGCGGCGGCGGCCCCGGGGCCCGCAGAGGACCGCCCTGGACGAGCTGGAGGCCTTCCTGGGCGGCGGCGCGCCCGGTGGTCCCCTCCGCGGAGGCGGCGACTACGAGGCGCTCTAGGCCCCGCCCTGCCCCGCGGACCTCGGGCGCCCAGTGCGCTGGGGGCTGGGCCTGCCCTGCAGGGAGGGGCGGCGGGCAGCCGGTCCCCCGCGCTTCTCAGGGATGGGACAGGCCGAGGAGGCCCGTGAGGCTGTTTACAGGGGGGCTGCGTCCCCGCCGGCCCCTGCTCGCCCCCGGCCTGCCGCACACGCTCACCTGGCCTGCATGCCGGCTGCCCTCGTTTCCCGCTGCGGCTCGGCCGGCGCTGCAGGCCTCGGACCTGGAGACCCCTGCGCGCCGAGGCCAGGCAGTGCTGGCGCCCCTGCGGGGGCGGCTCTTTCCAGGCACGGCGTCTGGCTTTGCACCTGAGCTCGGGCATGCGCGGACCGAGCAGGAGGCCCTCAACACTTGTGTCCCTCACTGTCCTTCCGCACCACTTGGACCATAAAGCTCTCCTGTTTTACTGCGCGTCTGTGTGTGCTGCTGCTGCCAGGGGCCCTGCCCAGGTCAGCGTGGGTGGGCAGGAGGGGCCCGAGCCCCCTGCCTACAGGCCATGGGGCCCTTCTCCCTGCGAGGTGACTGCTCTCGGGGTAGGAAGCCTGGGGTAGGAAGCCTCAGGCAGGCCCAGCCCCACTTGCACCGTGCTGTCCAGGCTGGCCAGCGCAGCTGCCCTCTGCAGACCTGGTCCCACCCTTGAGGGTGGCCGTGCACCCCTGCTCCCACCTGGCACTGACCTCAGCCCTGCAGGCTCTGGCTGTCAGCAGGGCCCTGCACCACCCAGTTGCCCGAGAACTGTCCCTTCCAAAGGCGTACAGGGTGCCTTCTAAGGCCGAAGAGGGGCTGGTTGGCAGGACGCCCTCTCCCCAATTCAGGTGCCCAGAGAGCCCCACACCCAGGACACAGGTGGCCAGCCACGACTGGTTGGGGGCTGGGCACCACACTGACCCATAGGGGCTGCCTGTAGCCCAGTGTGTGAGGCTGGCTGTCCTTGCAGTGCCCACTAGCATGAAGACCAGACTGACCTGGAAATGGCCCAAGGCCCCGTCAGCTGACCGGCCCGGACGTGGCCGACCCCGGCCTTGGGAGCCGCAGGCACCAGCTCCCTGCTCATCTGCCAGCCTGGACTGTTCCCTGGTTCAGCCTCGTGTGAGGGGCTGGAGGTGGGGTGTCACCATTGCAGTTCCAGGGTGTGCACACCTGACCAGGGCAGTGGGGCTTCTGCCTGCTTGGACGCTGGACACGGGGGTGGGGTGGGGTGGGGGGGCAGAGGAGCCTGTCCTCCCAGGAAGGCCGCACAGCGGGAGGACAGGAAGCAGCAGGGCCCTTGGGGGTGCCCACGTGCCCAGGGAGAGCTTGGCGAAGACAGGCCTGCAGCACAAAGGCCAGCAGGGCGTGGGGCTGCCCATCTGCTCCTGCCTAGGCTGGCCGCAGGCGTGAATTCCGGGAGCTGTCCGCAGCGCGGCCAGGACTTGGGCTGCCTCCAAGGCCGGCCAGGCTGCCAGCTGCCCTCCAGCAGGTGTCCGGGAGGTGGGGGCGGGCAAGATGGGCCAGGTGCTCCTCAGCCCGAGGTCTTCTCGCTGGACCCCAGGCCTGTACCTTGAGGGCGCAAAGAGCCCTCACTGCGCACCCAGCTCAGCCCCAAGCAGGAGCCAGCGCGCCACGCAGGTCCCCGGTCCTCGCGCGGTCCCTTTAAGTGCAGTCCCGCCGGCCGCCATCGGGGGCAGCACCGAGCGGCCCGGCAGCCTCACGCCGCTGCCTCGAAGCTTCTGCCGGTGCCGGGGCCGCGGCGGCGCGGGGGACGGCGGAGCGCGCGCGGGCCTGCGCAGATCGCCGGGCGCGGTGCGGGAGCACCGCCCAGGTAAGGGGTCCAGGCCGCTGCCCCGCGGATCTTCCGTGAGTGCGGCGCCCACGAGGACAGGGACGCTGCGCCTTGGAGGACAGCGGTCCCCACACCCGGGGGCTCGGGGCTGGGCCGGGCTGCGCGCCGGGGAGGGCCACCCGCCGGGCTCCTCAGGCCTGGGACCCCAGCGGGGGCGGACCGTCCCATCCCCAAGGGAAGGGGTGTCGCCCAGTCTGGCTCCTCGGGGCCGCGGCAGCGCCAAGGCCGGGTTGTCACCTCCCTGGGGCGGAGCCTCATACCCTGTCATCCAGCCCCCAGTCCTGGCCTGGCTTCAGGATGGGAGGGGGATGGGCCTGCAAACCAGGGACAGGTGGGGGGAGGGTGCTGAGATGCGGACAAGCATGGCCTGGTGGCCCTGACTCAGGGGGGCAGCTCTGCTGGCAGGAAAGCCCTGGCACACTGGGGACACAGAGGGTCAGCCAGACCAGAGGTCCTGCCAGGTGAGCGCCCAGCTCGCTGCTTTTCCAAGCTCACCTTGGAGCGTGCTCCCCCAGCCTGTGAGGAGGTGGAGACCCTGTACCACTGTCTGAGCCACCCAGCCCCCACCCACCCCTAGCCTCTCCAGACTGGGCACCCAGAGAAGCCGCTGGCCCAAGTCTGAACGTGGGCCTGGTACAGAGGGGTGGACCCCAGCTCAGCCTGCATGCGGGGGCATGGAACCTCAGGTTTCCATGGAGCTCTCCTGTGATGCTGTGGGGAGGGCCTGCCTGAGAACTGCGGGTGGCAGGGGCTCGATCCACCCACCGCCCTGCCTCCCCTGCTGGCGGCCTCCTGGCCTGCTGCGCCGCTCAGGGACCTGGAGGCAGCCTTGAGCTCCTTGAGCTCACACACCCCCACGTGGTCCGGCAGCCAGCGCCTGGTTTCTGCTGCCGTGCGCTCACTGCAAAGATGGAG
This sequence comes from Capra ibex, assembly GCA_006410555.1. NCBI lineage: Eukaryota > Metazoa > Chordata > Mammalia > Artiodactyla > Bovidae > Capra > Capra ibex. Next base: position 53,170 of record SJYO01018227.1, on the reverse strand, counting down.
GGGTCGCTCTCCTGGCCTTGTCATGATAGCCCCAAAGAGCTTGGTGGGTTTCAACCACTCCAAAAAGGGGGAGAGTCAGAGGCGGTTCCTGCAAAGCAGGAGGAGCTTTGGGCCCAGGCATGCTCCAGAAGCACAGCTGTGGCTAGGGCCACATGTAGACTGAGGGCAGGGCAGCAAGCCCGTGAGCCCCCGTGCCATGCCTGGGCCTGACGGGGCCACTTCAGGGCCCACAGGGGCCTCTGCGCTGGGCCTTGACACAGCGCTGGAGGACCGCTGCATGTCCAGCCGCGCCAGTTGTGGGGGTGGGGGGTGTAGGAGGCTGGTTACAGTTGCCTAAGGCTGGGGCCAGGGGCTTCAGACTGCAGCATGGGGGGATTTCTCTGCACCAGGCGTTAGGAGGGGGCTTCATCACCTGCTTTATAGGAGCCAGCACCTTAAAGCAGTCTGTGAAGGCCCCCAATGAGCACAGCTGTCCCACCTGTGGGCACCAGTAGGGTGGTCCTGGGGCACTCTCTTCCTACCCCACTGCTGGCCTGTCCCTGAAAAGGGGGTCTACCCCAGCCTGCCAGTGGTCACTGGTGAGCACAGGAGCTCAGGGATTGCTGCAATGACGTCCCCTTTCTGGTCACTCACCTCCTCCCAGCAGAAAGTGGCCCAGAAAGGATGGTGTGGAGGAGGGGGCAGGACCCGAGTGGCTGGACAGCTGGGCGCCCCCTGCAGGTGCCTGGGACGCCGGCATGGAACACAGGCCTGTGGCCGCAGGCCTTGGCTGCCTCCCGGGCCGTGCCCCAGGTAAGCTGGGCCAGCACTGGGGGTTAGCGGGGCCTGGGCTGCAGAAGGGCCGCCCTGACCCGCGTCTCCCCTCAGGGCGAAAGCCCCGAAAGGCCGAGTGAGCTGACGCCTGGAGACTTCTTTTAAGATGACCCGCACCGACCCGCCGGATCTGCTGGTGTCGACCGTGTACCAGGACATCAAGGTGGCGGCCCCGGAGCCCGTGTCGAGGCCCCCGCCATGTGAGGGCCCCATGGCCCGGCCTGCAGCGCCCGCGCCTTTCAATAAGCGCCACTGTCGAAGCTTCGATTTCCTGGAGGCGCTGGACGGGGTGGCCATGGAGGCCCGCCCGGAGGCGCCCCCCGCGGAGCCCGCCGCGCCGCGCGCACGATCCCGCGACGGCGAGACCCGGCGCCGCGCCCGCTCCAAGAGCGCCCCCCGCGCGCCCCCGAGCCTGGCGCCCGCGCCCGCCTCACCACCCGTGCTGCCGCGCCGAGGCCGAGAAGCGCAGCGAACGGCGCGGGCCGACGCGTCGCCCCGCCGGGAGCCCGCGTACCCCGCGCTGCGCGCGCTCGCCAACGAGCTGCACCCCATCAAGTTACAGCCGCAGCGGGGCGGCCCTGGCCGCATCGCGCCCCTCTGTGCTGCAGCCAACCGCTGCGCGCCAGCCGAGCCACCCGCGGGGCCCGCCCCCCACGTCCGCTGCCGCCTGGACATCAAGCCGGACGAAGCGGTGCTGCAGCACGCCGCCCGGGGCTCACGGCCCTGCGGGCCCCCCGAGACCGCGCCCTGGCCCCGCGCCGCCCCCCAGCTCCACGGCCTCACGGTGCCCGGGCCTCGCCACGTGGCCCTCTCCCGCACCCCCACCCCCAGTGACTCGTACTGCACCGACCCCCGGGCGCTATACTGCGACGGGCCGCTCCCTGGGCCCCGGGACTACGCGGAGCGCCGGAGTGAACCCTTTACCACCCCGCCGGGGCCCACCCAGTTCTTCTACACGGAGGAACCCGAGGGCCGCCCTGGGGGCTTCATGGCCAGCTCTGGCCCGCCCTTCGACGGCTACTATCCCAGGCCCTTTCTGCCCGAAGAGCCCCCAGGGCCCAGTCCAAGAAGCGGGAGCGGCTACTACGCGGGGGAAGTTCGCACCTTCCCGGTCCAGGAACCACCCTCCCGCTCCTACTACGGGGAGGCCCCCCGCGCCTACGGCCCGCCCTGCGGCCCGCGTTATGCCCCGGAGGAGCCTCGAGCCCGCCCCGCCGCCCGCGCGTTTTACACTGAGGACTTCGGGCGGTACCGCAATCGAGAAGCCCTGACGCGGACTTACCCACACCCGCGAGGCAGCCCGGCCTGGGGCGACTGGGGCCCGCGGCCTTACCGCACCCTGCAGGTGGCGCCCCCGCCGGACCCCGGCCCGCTGCTCGCCTCCTGGCATGGCGGCACGGGCACCAGTCCACCCCGGCTAGCGACCGACAGCCGCCACTACTCGCGCTCCTGGGACAACATCCTGGCACCAGGGCCGCGCCGCGAAGACCCCTTGGGCCGTGGCCGTAGCTACGAGAACCTGCTGGGCCACGAGGCGCGGGAGCCGCGGGGCACGTCCCCCGAAGGCCGGCGCCCGCCTGTCGTCGTGAACCTGTCCACCTCGCCCCGACGCTACGCGGCGCTGTCCTTGTCCGAGACGTCACTGTCCGAGAAGGGCCGTGTGGGGGAGGGCCCCGGCCGAAACTGGTACGTAACACCGGAGATCACCATCACCGACAACGACCTGCGCGCCGCCGAGCGTCCGGCCGCCAGGAGCTGGGAGATGCCGGGGAGCCGCCCCCGCCAGTCTCAGCCTGCAGCCCCCGACGGCCCCGCCTCTGGCCGCCAGCGCAGCCTCGAACAGCTGGACGAGCTCATCACTGACCTGGTCATCGACTCGCGGTCCCCAGCCGGCCAGGCGCTCGAGCCCGCGTCCGACGGCCTGGGCCGCCAGCTACGGCGCCTGCTCGACTCGCGGCCCTCGGGGCCCGGGGGCCCGGCGTCTGCGCCGCGCTCGCCACCTGCGTCCGCAGGTAGCGCCGAAGAGCCCGCGGGACAGGGGCAGGCGGCCGACGCCTCCCCTGAGCCCAGCGCCGACGAGGACGACCTGATGACGTGCTCCAACGCGCGCTGCGGGCGCACCGAGACCATGTTCAACGCCTGCCTTTACTTCAAGTCCTGCCACAGCTGCTACACCTACTACTGCTCGCGCCTGTGCCGCCGCGAGGACTGGGACGCGCACAAGGCGCGCTGCGTGTACGGCCGCGTGGGCAGCGTGTGCCGCCACGTGCTGCAGTTCTGCCGCGACAGCGGCCCGGTGCACCGCGCCTTCTCGCGCATCGCGCGCGTCGGCTTCTTGTCCCGCGGCCGCGGGGTGCTCTTCCTGGGCTTCCCGAGCCCCGGCTCCGCGGACAACTTCCTGCGCTTTGGCCTCGAGGGGCTGCTGCTGTCGCCCACCTACCTGTCGCTGCGCGAGCTGGCCACGCACGCGGCCCCACTGGGCAGCTATGCTCGGGAGCTGGCGGCCGCCGGGCGCCTCTACGAACCAGCCGAGTGCTTCCTGCTCAGCGTGTCGGTGGCTGTCGGCCCCGGGGCCACCCCGCCCGGCGCCCCTGCCCGGCCAGCGCCCGCGCCTCGCAGCCCGGGACCCACGGTGCGCAAGTTCGCCAAAGTGGCGCTGGCGGCCGGCAGCCCAGCACGGCCGCCCCCCGCGCGGGGCCGCGAACCCGACATGGAGACGCTGATCCTGACGCCGCCGCCCGGCACTGCGGGCCTAGACCAGGACGGCGAGGCGGGCCGGCGAGCACGCGAGGTGGCCTTCATTCACATTCAGCGAGAGCTGCGGCTGCGCGGCGTCTTCCTGCGCCACGAGTTCCCGCGCGTCTACGAGCAGCTCTGCGAGTTTGTGGAAGCCAACCGGCGCTTCACGCCCACCACCATCTACCCCACGGACCGGCGCACCGGCCGCCCCTTCATGTGCATGATCATGGCTGCGTCCGAGCCGCGCGCGCTCGACTGGGTGGCCAGCGCGAACCTCTTGGACGACATCATGTGAGCCACGCTGGAGCGTCCACCCAGGGCCCACCCTGAACCTCATCAGGTCCACCCAAGCCCCACCCGGTCCACCAGGCCCCGCCCACATCGCCGCAAGCCCCGCCCCGTCGCGGTCTGCCGAAGCGCCGCCTTTCCCCTTTTTCCGGCCACAACCCTCCCAGTCCCGCCGGGCTCCCTCTCTCCCAGTTCGCCCTCGGGGCTCCCTAGAGGCAGGTCCTCGGCCGCTCGGTGCTCCCCGCTGGGAGGCGGGGTGGGTCTGAGGACCAGCCCGCCCTGCCTTTGCGCGGAGGGGTCACTACTGCAGACCCGACTGCGCGTATGCGACTCATCCCTCCCCATCTGCAGGGCCTCCCTGGAGCCTCTCCAACCGTGGCTCGCCGTGGTCCAGGAGCCCGAGTTGACCAAAGCCTAGTCCTGTCCCTTTAAACACCCCCCGACACCCGCTTCCTGTGGTCTGGGATGCACCCTGCTCAGAGGCTTTTCCTCTCTAGAGGACAGACACGCTAATTGGTCTCGGTGTGTCCGCATCCCGAGCACTTCCTGGCCTAGTCGGCAGGCAGGGCCGGCGGGGACCTGCGTGGGGCCCTCGCCCCTACTGGGTCGGACCTCGATACACTGACGGCGCTGCACGCCCTGCCGCAGGGGTTGGGGCAAGCAGCAGTGAAGGGGTACTAGGGGTGGGGTGGGGGCATCCTCAACCAAGGCACAAGACACCTAGCCAGAGGGAGAAGGTCCTGGGCCCTGGAAGCAGAGGGGAGGGGCGCTGGCCAGAGCTCAGACCCGGCAGGGCGTGGGTTGGGCTGCCTGCTCCCACCTGGTTGATGGCCCCAGGCGTGCGCCAGAGCAGCCCTAACCTCACAGGCGGGAGCAGGTGCAGAGGCTGGGTGAACGCGAGCGGCCCAGGAGGCCCTCCAGCTGGGACCCTATCAGTAGTCCTAGTGAGGACCGAGGAGGAGGTTCGTCCCGTCTGGAGCAGGGGCGGGAGCGAGCTACTTCCACAGGGCGGCGTGAAGGGCGCAACTGCGCAAATGCCCGCGCTCTAGCTCGCTCTGGCCCCGCCTCGTGGTGCGGGCTGGACGCTCGAGGCTGGAGTGCACGGTCCAGTCCGTTATCTCCGCTCTCGTCGGGGGCTGCCCGCTGGCCCTGGCCCTAGAGGGCGAGGCCCGGCGCCCGGAAGGGCCCTCCTGAAGCCCCAGGCCCCCGTCAGGGCCAGGTGGTGGGAGATATCGATTCAATTAAATTGTGGGGCCCCACCTCCCACCTCCGATCGCTGCCCTCACCCCCGCCCGCGCACCCGCACCCATCTCCTCTCGTTCCTTCTCCACCTGCCTGCGCGCCTGCCTCGGCTCCGCGCATTCGCACCGGCCACGCGCCCCGCTTAGCCCCTCCCGCCTTCGCGGCCTCACAAACTGGCCGCGGCGCCCCCTGCCCAGGGGCCTCCGCCTTCGGCCCTACGCGCCGCCCAGGAAGGACCCTGGACTGGGGTTACTTCCAGAGGGGGAGCGCTTTCGAACCAAGGAAAATATAACTCGAATGTAGCCACTGCTGCCTCGTTTTTTGTTCAGAGTGGGTGCGACGTTGAAGATTTTCGGAGCCGTGGGGGGCGGGCCTTCGGAAACAGCGGTGGGAAACCAATGAACAACGTGGAGTGGGAGGCCAGAGAGAGGCGGGCTCGGACTCGGTGGGGACGGGGCCGGGAGGCCGCGGGACTCGGCGGGGACGGGGCCGGGAGGCCGCGGGACTCGGCGGGGACGGGGCCGGGAGGCCGCTGGACAGCATGGGGAGTACCCGGGCGGGAGGCCCTCAGATACACTGCGGGGACCCGGGCGGAAGCCGAGGGCAGCGCGCATGGTCTGCGGAGGGAGTNGGGGACGGGGCCGGGAGGCCGCGGGACTCGGCGGGGACGGGGCCGGGAGGCCGCGGGACTCGGCGGGGACGGGGCCGGGAGGCCGCGGGACAGCATGGGGAGTACCCGGGCGGGAGGCCCTCAGATACACTGCGGGGACCCGGGCGGAAGCCGAGGGCAGCGCGCATGGTCTGCGGAGGGAGTCAGGGCCAGCGCGCGCGCCCTGCGCCTCGTGGGCCGCCCAGTCCCCCAGAGGGGCCCGTCAGCCGCCCCTGGCCCGCGCGCAGGGGCTTCTCCGTGGGCTAAAAGGAACCCACACCCACTCCCCGCTCCTTGTTCCCCTTTAAGGGGAGCTGGCGCGGTCACCGCGCTGCAAGGAGCTGGGCCGCGATTGGTTCGTCTGTGCCGCCGGTCGGCCGCACGGTTGGCTGAGGCGCTGGGCCCGGGCAGCATGCCCCCGCGGGATTGGCCAGCGGCCTCCAGGCCCCGCCCCGCCGCGGTCCGCGCAGCCAGGGGTCGCGTGGGGCAGGGCCGCGGGCCGTAGGGCGAGCGCGCTCCGGGAACATGGCGGCGGCGGGCCTCGCCCAGATCCCCGACGTGGACATCGACTCTGACGGCGTCTTCAAGTATGTGCTGATTCGAGTCTATGCGGCGCCACCCTCCGGGGACCCGGCCGGGGAGACCAAAGAGATCGTGCGCGGCTACAAGTGGGCCGAGTACCACGGTGAGGGCGGGGCGGCGGGCCGGGGGCGGGGCCTCGGGCGCTGTGGGCGGGGCCAGCGCGGCTGGAGCGGGTCGAGGGCGGGGCGGGGCGGGGGTAGGTAGACTCTGTGCCGGGTCTCCTCGCCGCCCGGCTTTCGAGGCAGGGAGGCATCCAGACTGTCCTGGAGACGAGGGGCTGCCGTGGCCCGACCCCCACTCCTAATCCAGGGCCTCTGCCCAGGCGCACCCTCTCCTCCCTTTTCTCCGGTCCAGAAGGTCTCCTCTCCTGGGGGCGGGGGCTGCGGGGGGAGGGCCTCAGACCCCCTCCGCCCTGGCTGGTGCTGAGCTCCCCTCCCATTCCAGCCGACATCTACGACAAGGTATCCGGCGAGATACAGAAGAAGGGCTATGACTGCGAGTGCCTGGGGGGCGGGCGCATTTCCCACCAGAGCCAGGACAGGAAGATCCACGTGTACGGCTACTCCATGGTGAGCCCGCAGCTGGGGACCCCAGTCCTGGCTGGGGAACACCCGGCCCTTCTCGCCGACATAACCCTGCCTCCAGGGACCGCAGCCTCCCAGTTTCCACGCGGCATGACCCAGGAAACATAGGGGGAGGAAGGGAGCCACTGCTTGCCCGCAGTGGGCTGTGTGCTGTTCCTGCCCGGAAGGCCTGGCCAGGCCCCTGTCCTCCAGCGCTTGGAGGCTGCCAGCGCTGCGTTGGAGCTCGGATGCCTGCCTCTCCCTTCACCGCTCTATCTGCAGGGTCACAGGGCACCCAGAGCCGGCTCGGCCTCTAGCTGGAGGGCTCTCCCTCCAGGTCGGCTCACTCTGGAGGCTACACTTCCCCAGGAGAGTGGCTTGAGTGGCTAGGGGGATGACAGCCTCCCCACCTGGCTCTTGGTGTCCCTGCTGCCTGGGGGCCCCCGGAGCCAGGACCTGGTGTGTGAGAGCCACCTCCTTCCCTCAGGGTTATGGTCGCGCCCAGCACTCTGTCTCCACTGAGAAGATTAAAGCCAAGTATCCGGACTACGAAGTCACGTGGGCTGACGACGGCTACTGAGGCCCACTCGAGGCCCCCTCCGTCCAGCAGCCCACTCAGAACTCTGCCCTGAAGGCCCCTCCCAAGGGGCTGGACTGCACCCCCTGGCACTTTGCCACCCTGGCCAGGTCTCGGGGCCTGGGGCTCCCTCTCGGGAGAATTAAAAGCATCGTCAGCTCTGCTGCTCCCTGAGCGCTGTGTGCTTGGCGTCTCTGTTCTCAGCGCACCTCGCTGTACTTCCAGCTGGTGTGGGTGGGTGGCCAAGAGCTGGAGGCTGCCCCTCACGAAACCTGCCCCAGGGGCCCAGGGAGGGGCAGGGCACACTCAGCCCTTTGGGGTCTGATAAGGGGGCCCTGGCCACTGCCCCCGTTTATGGCCTGATTGCTTCTCCATGCACCTGCTGTCCCCACAGTCATCTGGGAAGAGGCCTGACAAGCTGTTACGCAAGGAGCTAGGGCCAAGTCCCTCCACCCTGCGGAGGCGGGCCTCTCCTGGTATGGGGAGGGCACCAGCAACCCCCACCTTGGCCGCTGCTGACTGAGGTCTCGAGTAGGGTGGTCTGTGGCCCCTCAACTCCAGAATCGGGGCCACTGCCTCAGACTCCTGCTTCAAGTAAACCGGGTGTCAGGCGTGGAGCCCCTCTCCCAGGACCCTTCTCCTGGCGCTGTGGGGAGCAGAGGCCTCCATCACGCTGCACCCGCCGCCTCTGGACTCCAGGGCCCTCACAGGAGCCTTTCCACAGAGGCGCCATCGTTACACTTTTAAAGATGAGGAAACAGGCTCAGGTTAGACAAGCTCCCAAGGCCGGACGGTGATAAACTGGGCAGCGCCTGGCACCAGGTCCTCCGCTGAGGTCAGTGCCACGAGGCCCAGAGCCCCTCGGCTCCTCTGGACCCTGTGCCTGGCCGCGCCCAGCCCACACCACACGGCTCGGACACTTGTTGACGAGAAAACAGTCATCGTTTTTAAGCGAGCAAGCGAAGAGGAGCCCACAGGCTGAGTTACGGGGAGGGACGACGTCCCTGGTTGCCAGGGTTGCCCCCTCCCCGTGCAGGGAACTCAAGCCAGGTGCACGGTTTGCACAAGCTGAGTTCCTGCCCGGCTGAGTTGAACTCTGCGGGACCAGGGGCCCCAGGAGGAACAGCTGAGGCCTGTGCCACTCGGGGCTGTCTCCAGCGGGGCCTCCACCAGACGGCTGGGCCGCAGTGGGCACCACGGCTGAGGCCCGACCTTTGGCCAAAAGGGGGCCAGGCAGGTGGGAGCCCCCCAGGCTGGGGCCTCTCCTGGATGCACTTACAGCCAGGTGATCATCCTGTCAGCACAGGGCGGGGCCAGCGGTGCAGATACAGGGGCTGAGCCGGGCCCGCGGTCAGAGCAGAGTCCAGGCAGAGTCCCCACCAGGCTGGCCAGGGCACGCAGCACCCAGGCCTCTCTGCCTCGGGCCTGACCATGCTGCTGTGCGGCCACCTCCTGCCCGCGGTGGTCATGCTCCTGGGTGAGTCGCCGCGCCTGGCTCCTGAAGCAGGACCGTCCGGGGGCCCGGCCGCTGGGTCTGCAGGGAAGGAGGGACGTGGGCCCGGGACGGCCTGCAGTGGGGATGCTGAGTGAGCCCTCGGGGTCCTGGGGACAGCCTCGCTGGGGTAGGGATCCGAGTCCAGCCCACGCTGGGTGCAGGCTGGGGGGCCTGGGCCGCAGACCCTCCCGAGTTGCGCTGGGCTCCGGTCCTCCCCAGGGAGGGACCTGCATCGGTGATGCTTGGCCCCTCGCACACCCAGGCACCCCATCCTGACAGCCTCTCCAGGGCCAGACATGCCCTCCTGGGCCCTGACAGGGACCCCCGGGGGCAGTTCTCCGTGGGTTCCTGGCCCCCTCCCTGCACAGCCTCTTGGCCCGGTGCCCAAATGTCCCAGGATGCCTGACGCTTAGGGGTCTCTGGGCTGAGGAACAGCGGGGCCTCCCTGCCCCTGGCCACCTGGCTGTCTCTGCTGGCAGCAGGGTCCCCCGGCTGGACCTGGGTCCCCAACCACTGCAGGACCCCCCGTGAGGCCGTGTGCAACTTTGTGTGCGACTGCAGGGGCTGCCCCGACGAGGCGCAGTGCGGTGAGCCGGGGCCGGGGGCAGCAGCGGGGCCGCCCTTGCAGCCGCCCCGCCTGACCCCCTGCCCCCCCAGGTTACCACGGGGTCTCGCCCAGCCCGGGCGCCCCCTTCACCTGCGACTTCGAGCGGGACTCCTGCGGCTGGCAGGACATCAGCACCGCGGGCTACCGCTGGCTCCGAGACCGCGCAGGGGCCTCACCGCAGGGGCCGCGGCTGCGCTCGGACCACACTCTGGGCACCGACCTTGGTGAGGCCTGGGCGGGGCTTCAGGCTGTCCCCAGCCCTCTGTGCCTCCCACCCCGTCTCCTGACCTCTCGGCTGACTAGGCTGGTACGTGGCAGTCGGCACACACCGCGGGAGGGAGACGGCCACCGCGGCCCTGCGCTCTCCTGTCCTGCACGAGGCCGCCCCCACCTGCGAGCTCAGGCTCTGGTACCACGCGGCCTCAGGAGGTGTGCACCCCACACCCTGCGACCCAGGCCAGGTGGCCTGAGACAAGGGGTGCAGAGATGGGAAGGCGCCCCCAGGGTGGGCAGGGGTCCTGGGGTGGGCACAGCCACGGGCCTCGGGGAGGCCTGGGGCCTGAGCTGCCCCCGGACCCCTCACTGCAGATGTGGCCGAGCTGCGGCTGGAGCTGACCCACGGTGCAGAGACGCTGACCCTGTGGCGGAGCCCAGGGCCCTGGGGCCCAGACTGGCAGGAGCTGGTGGTGCCCACTGGCCGCATCCGGGGCGCCTTCAGGGTGAGATGGGCACTCTGGACGGTGGGGACGGCGGGGAGGGTCTGGGCCCTGACTTAGGGACCTCACTCTCTCCAGGTGACCTTCTCTGCCACACGAAATGCCACCCACAGGGGCACTGTGGCCTTGGACGACGTGGCCTTCTGGCGCTGCGGGCTGCCCAGTAAGGTCCCCTGGCCGTGGGCCCACCCCTGGAGCGGGGAGGGGGTCAGCAGGAGGCCCTGGTCAGTGGCCCCGCCCAGGGACTTGGGGCGGGTGATGGGTTAACCCTGCCCCCAGCCTCCCAGGCGCACTGCCCCCTGGGGCACCACCATTGCCGGAACGAGGCTTGTGTGGAGCACCCCCAGCTGTGTGACGGGGAGGACAACTGTGGGGACCGCTCGGACGAGGACGCGGCCCTCTGCAGTGAGTGGGACCGGGGGCTGGCCTTTGGCACCATCCCTTGGGGCCTGAGACAGCTGATGTCTGCCGGAGCTGGGGCCGTGAGCACAGGCCTGGGCGGCGGGGGGGCCAGGCAGGAGGCCCCGCTCAACAGCCGGAGCCCCCTTGCCCCCCAGGACACTATGTAGCCACCGATTTTGAGATGGGCCTCGGCCTGTGGAACCACTCAGAGGGCTGGACCCGGAACCGCAGTGCCGGCAGCCCCGGGCTCCCCGCCTGGCCACGCGGTGACCACACGTGGAACAGCGAGCAGGGTGAGGCCCCGGGGACCCCCGCCCCGCCCCTGGACCCCCGCCCCACCAGCCACCCCAGCCCACGCCTGCCATCTCCCCAGGCTCCTTCCTCGCGTCCGTGGCTGAGCCCAGCGCCCCAGCGGTCCTCTCCAGCCCCAAGTTCCAAGCCTCAGCCCCCCACAACTGCTCGGTGAGCGGGTGGGAGTCGCAGGGCTCGGCCCTGCCTGCCCGGCCCTGCCTGCCCTGGCCCTGCCTGCCCGGCCCTGCGGCTCTCCGCTGACTGTGCTCGGCCCCTCCCAGCTCGTCTTCTATCACTATCTGCACGGGTCAGAGGCCGGCTGCCTCCAGGTGTTTCTGCAGACGGCGAGCCCCGCGGCCCCCCAGACCCCCATCCTGCTGCGCAGGCGCCACGGGGAGCTGGGGGCAGCCTGGGTCCGAGACCGTGTTGACATCCAGAGCAGGCACCCCTTTCGGGTGAGGCTGGCGAGGGCAGCATCGTGCGGGGAGGGCCGGGGCCCCTCAGGGAGCCCCATGTGGGCCCCTCCACCGTCTCAGGAGGAGGGCAGGCCAGAGGACGGGAGGGCTCCCTGCAGAGATGCCCTCTGAAGGGCTGGGTGTCCAGCAAGAGCCAAGGATGAGGTGTGGATTCTGGGGAGAGGATTCGGGGGCAGACCAGCCTGGGGATCACAGCGGGGTGCTGGGGCACCCCCCGACCCCGTCTGTCCCCAGATCCTCTTGGCTGGGCAGACAGGCCCAGGGGGCGTCGTGGGCCTGGACGACCTCATCCTGTCTGACCACTGCAAGCCAATCCCAGGTGAGCCTGCTGGGCCCTCCCACCCCGTCCCACCCCGTCCCACCCCGTCCCACCCCAGGAGAAGCACAGCCCCCGCCAGCCCACCTGACCGCCGCGCCGGCCCACAGAGCTGGCCAGTCCCCCTCCGGGGTGCTGGGCCCCAGGCCCCTGGCCCCAGCCGTCCAGCCTGCGGCCTCGGAGCTTCTGCGAGCCCGGACACTTTTTCTGTGGGGACCTGTGTGTGCCCCCGGAGCAGCTGTGTGACTTCCAGCAGCAGTGCCCCGGGGGCGAGGACGAGCAGGAATGTGGTGAGCGGGCCAGGGGCCTCCCCTCCCTTCCCCCGGCCTCTCCTCTGGGAGTGGCTGGCGAGGCCCAGGCCCACCCCTGCCCCCTGCCCTTGCAGGCACCACGGACTTCGAGTCGCCCTCCGGCGGGGGCTGGGAAGACGCCAGCGTGGGGCGGCTGCAGTGGGCGCGCCTCCCGGCCCCGGACAGAGGGGGGCCCGGCCCGGATGCCCGCAGGGCTGCTGGTGAGGCTCCGCCCGGGGTGGCCTGAGGCCTGCCTTCCAGCTGCCCCCTCTCCCTAGGGAGGGCCCTGGGTCAGGGTCCCTGGGAGGAACCGGCTCTGAGGCCTGCTCTCCCCAGGGCACTTCCTGGCCGTGCAGAGGGCCTGGGGGCAGCTGGCCGAGGAGGCCCGGGTGCTCACACCCACCCTCGGCCCCTCGGGCCCCCGCTGCGAGCTCCGCCTGGTTTACTATCTTCAGAGTCACCCCCAAGGTACCGCCATCCCTTCGCACCCTCTGCCCCGTCCTGGGGTGGGGAGTCGGAGCCCCCGGGCGAGGGGCAGGGGCAGGATGGGCCGCCCACAGTGACCCCTCACCAGGCTTCCTGGAGCTGGTCGTGGTGGAGGGCAGCCGCCGCGAGCTGGTGTGGCAGGCCCTAGGCAGCACCGCTGGGGGCTGGAAGGTGGACAGGGTCCTTCTCGGGGCTCGCCGCCGGCCGTTCCGGGTAAGGAGAGCAGCCTGGGGCGGAGAGGGGCCCCCGTGGGGCCAGCCCTGGCTGACAGCCTCCTCCCTCGTGCCCTCTGAAGCTGGAGTTGGTCGGGCTGGTGGACGTGGACGGCCCCGGGCAGCAGGGCGCAGGGGTGGACGACGTGACCCTGATGGGCTGCAGCCCCGCAGCAGCCACTGAGGAAGACTCAGGTGCTTCCCCTGGGTGCTTGGCCCCCCACCCAGTCCTCCTCCAGGGGCCCCCACAAGCCCCCTCTCTAGGAGCCAGTCTCCCCCAGCCTCTCGGCGCTCGGGAGGGGTGTCAGGGGTGCTGACCCACCTCTGCCCGCCCCCAGAAGTCTCCTGTAACTTTGAGCGGGGAGCCTGCGGCTGGCACACCGGCCACCTCACAGATGCCCACTGGCACCGGGTGGAGAGCCGTGGCCCAAGGTACGACCACACCACGGGCCAAGGTAAGGTGGGGTGCCTGGGGGGCGGCTGCTAGACCTCGACTCCCAGGGGCAGAGGGGAGGGCAGGGCTGAGCCCTGCAGCCTGGGGCCCCGCAGCCCAGCCCCTTGTGCCCCCGCAGGCCACTTCGTGCTCCTGGACCCTACGGATCCCCCGGCCTGGGGCCCCGCTGCCCACCTGCTCACCCAGCCTCGGGTGCCCTCAGCCCCTCAGGAGTGCCTCTCCTTCTGGTTCCACCTCTTCGGGCCCCAAATCGGTGAGGCCTGTAGCTGGGCAGGGCCTCAGGGAAGCCTCACAGGGGCCCCGAGCCCTGCCTCTGGCTCCCTCGGGGGTCCCGGGATGGATGAGAGGCAGGGGTTAAGGCCTCGTCCCCTCTCAACCCCCTCCCTCTAGGGACCCTGCGCCTGGTGATGAGGCGAGAAGGGGAGGCAGAAACGCACTTGTGGTCTCGGTCTGGCACCCATGGCAACCGCTGGCACGAAGCCTGGGCCACCCTCCACCACCAGCCGGATGCGGGCGCCAAGTACCAGGTGAGGCCCAGGGCGTGGGCGCGGTGGGCGAGGCGAGGCCAGCCACTGACCCCTCTCTGCCCCCCAGCTGCTGTTTGAGGGCCTCCGGGACGGGTACCACGGCAGCATGGCGCTGGACGATGTGACCCTGCGACCCGGGCCTTGCTGGGCCCCCAGGCGCTGCTCCTTCGAGGACTCGGCCTGTGGCTTCTCCGTGGGGGGCCGGGGCCTCTGGACACGCCAGGCCAACGCCTCGTGGGGGCCCCACGCTGACCACACCACGGAGACAGCTCAGGGTGCCTGCTGGGGTGGGCAGTGGGCAGACAGGTGGGGCAGGGAGAGCGGGGTGGCGGCCAGCGGGCTGACCCTGCCACCCCCCAGGGCACTACATGGTCGTGGACACGAGCCCGCAGGCCCTGCCCCGTGGCCACGCGGCCTTGCTGACCTCGGAGGAGCAGCGGCCTCTGGTGCAGCCTACCTGCCTGAGCTTCTGGTACCACCTGAGCCTCCGCAACCCAGGTGAGGGGCTGCTGGGAGCCGGGGCCGTGGGGTCCCCTCAGGAGGCCCTTGGGAGCCCCCCCACCGCAGGGCCTGAGCTGGCAGCCCCCGCCGCGCTGATGGGGCTGGCTGCTGGACGGCAGGCACTCTGAGGGTCCATGTGGAGGAGGCCGGCAGGCAGCAAGTACTCAGCGTCAGCTCCCGTGGAGGGGCCACCTGGCGCCTGGGTAGCGTGGACCTGCAGGCCAGGCAGGCCTGGAGGGTAAGCGGAGCGGGGGCCCTCCTTACCCCAAGGGCTGTCCAGGGCACAGCAGGCACGACCTCCACCCGGTGCCCCCCAGGTGGTGTTCGAGGCGGTGGCCGCTGGCGTGGAGCACTCCTACATGGCTCTGGACGACCTGCTCCTCCAGGACGGGCCCTGCCCCCTCCCAGGTGGGCGTCCGTGGCCTGGCTCCTGGTGGTCCCGGCTCCCTGCCACCCTACAACGCCCGGCCTGACCACCACGCCCCGCGGCAGTGGTGCCCCGGGGTGGAGGGCGCGGGTCAGCACCCTCACAGCCAGCCCCTTGCAGCTTCCTGTGACTTCGAGGCTGGTCTGTGTGGCTGGAACCACATGCCCCGGCCCGGCCTGGGTGGGTACAGCTGGGACTGGAGCAGCGGAGCCTCGCCCTCCCGCTACCTGCAGCCCCCCGTGGACCACACGTTGGGCACAGAGGCAGGTGGGTCCGAGGCGGGAAGGGGCCCCAGAGTCATGCACGCCTCACCCCAGCCTGGCCCACCCGGCACCCAGCGGGGTCGGAGGCCGCAGGTCAGGGCGCCAGCTCCATCGGGTCTGTCAGGCACCCCCCTTCTCGTTTCCAGGCCACTTTGCCCTCTTCGAGACCAGCGTGCTGGGCCCGGGGGGCCGAGCGGCCGGGCTCATCAGCCAGCCTCTGCCGCCCACCGCAGCCTCTTGCCTGCGGTTCTGGTACCACGTGGGCTTCCCGGAGCACTTCTGTGAGTGGGCCAGAGCCCCGGGGCGGGGCGGGGGGCACGGGGGCCGCCCCACTCTGCCTGACCATCCTGACACCCTGCTCCCAGACCAGGGCGAGCTGAGGGTCGTCCTGAGCAGTGCGCAGGGGCAGCTGGCCGTGTGGGGCGCGGGTGGGCGCCGCCGGCACCAGTGGCTGGAGGGCCAGGTGGACGTGGCCAGCGCCGCAGAGTTCCAGGTGAGGTGGGCGCGCTGACCCGGGAGGCTTCAGGCGGCTCTGGCCCCCTCCCTGGCCCACACAGCCTCCTCTCCCTCCCGTCAGATTGTGTTTGAAGCCACGCTGGGTGGCCAACCGGCCTTGGGGCCCATCGCCCTGGACGACATTGAGTATCTGGCTGGGCAGCGGTGCCAGCTGCCCACACCCAGCCAGGGTAAGCCCTGCCCAGCGGGCCGGCTCTGCTCCAGGGCAGGGCCTCTGCCAGCCCCAGGGGCGGGGGTGGGGGGGTCACGCCCTTGCCTGAGGGACCAGGAGAGCCACAGGCCGGCTGCCCTCGCTGCAGGGCCCCAGCCTGGGGCTGGGCCGTCCTGGGTCCCTGGGCCCCTGGGCGCAGGGTGCCCCCGCCTCTGCCCACGGTGCTCCAGCTCCCAGTCAGGCCAGAGACCGTGGGCCCCCTCCTGCTGAGGCACGCGCCTGTGGCTGACTTCACAATAAAGGGGGCGTCCAGCCTGGGGCCGTGACCCCTGGATCTGCAGCCCCCTGCCCGCCAGGGCCCAGCCTCAGCCCGTGACCGGTGACTTCAGAGGGGACCTGGAAACCCCAGGCCGTGGGGACAGCCATGCTGGGCACCCTCCTCGGGCCTGGGTGGGGATGAGATGGGACTGGGATCCCGGGTCACGTGCCCTGCGGCCCACAGGGGGCGGGGCGGCGGCCGCAGCGGTGCCGGCCGCGGTCGGTGGCACCCTCCTCCTCCTGCTGCTGCTGCTGCTGCTGGGCGTCGCAGGCCGGCGCTGGCTGCAGAAGGCGGGCTGCCCCTCCCGGGGCGAGTTGGACGCTGTGGCCCCCGGCTTCGAGAACATTCTCTTCAGTGCGGTAGGAGCCCTGGGTGGGGGTGGAGGGCGGGAGCCGGGGGCTGCCGTGTGCTGAGCCTGATGGTGCACGGGGCTGCAGCGGTCACTAAGCTCCTCCCCTTCCCCCTAGGACCGCATCACCCTGCCAGCATCAGTCACCAACGACCAGTAGACGACCCAGAGAAGACCTCAGCTCCTCACACGAGCGCACCCGCCACCGGGACCCTGGCCCAGGGACCAACACCCCCCCCCCCAATACATTGAGACCATGCATCCATCACCCTCACAGGGGCTGTACCCACAGACCCAAGTGCGGTCCTTACCCCAGCAGTAAGTGCGCCAGCCCTGCCGGCCGGGGTCTGCCCGTCAGCAGGAAGGGCAGTTCCCCAGACCCGATCCAACCTACCCGAGAGGACATGCTTGGGGGCCCCTCCCGTGAGCCTCAGTGGCTCAGGAGACAGCCATGGGCTCGAGGCACCTGGAGGCAGGTGCAGTGGGGCCCCAAGAAGCCACTGCCCCAGCCCAGGCCAGAGGGACCCCCCGCAGGGCCCCACCTCACTGGGCGATTCCGTATCTGATGAAAGATGGAAACCCTCACAGGTTCAGGCAACAGACAGTAGCAGACACTCGTCAGGGTCCACAGTGGCACGGAGCTGGACTGGCGGGGGAGTGCTCTAATCTGTCCAGAGTCCCAAAGGAAGGCCCCCAGGCCCGCCCTGCCAGGGTCAAGGTCCCCAAGCACACCCTTCCCCGGTCAAAATCCCTACCCACAAGCCACCCTCACGTAATAAAATGGAGCAGAGTCTTTCTAACCCAGGGACAGTCCCCGGTTCTGATCTTACACACAGGAGATTCAGACACCACCCACCCAAGTCTACGGAGGACCCCAGGCTTGGCTGTCCCGGAGGGCGTGACAGCCACCCCTGCACAGCCAGGTGCCCCCTCCAGCCCAGGCAGCGCCACCTTGCCACCCGAGCGCACTGGGGTCCACAGACAAGGGCGTGACTGGGGAGTTGGCACCGGGGGCACCAAGGTCTGATGCCCAGAGGCTGACCGATGCCCACTAACCGTCCCAGCAGAGGTGACGAGAAACAGCTTGCAGAGGGACCATCCCAGCCCCTCAGGTTCCCTCGCGGCGCCTCATGAAGATAGCGCTTTGCCGCACTGGGGGCCAGAGGGAGGGGGCACTGCGGGCACGACAGCGGAGAGTTGGGGGCAAGGACCCACCACCAGCAGGGAGGGCACAAACTTTATTAGCTTCTCTACGAGCCAGGCTGGACACACAGCTCCTCTCCCAGACATGACCGCCCACCCCCGCCAGCTCCCGGGAGCCATCCCCGCAGCAGGCTGGGCCTCGGGGGAGAGGGAGGCAGCGTTCGCACCCCACTGAGGGCGGGGGGCAGGGAGGAAAAAATCAGAAGCAAACACTTTGCAAGGTTTTGTTTGTTAGTTAGACAGCAGGTACGAGGAGAGGGGTTCCCGGGTGGGGATCCCGCCCGTGTTCCGCTCAGCTGCATGGAGAGAGCCGTGCTGGCGCCGGTGGTCAAGGGGACCAGCCGGACGAGATCAGCCAGAACGCACTGATTTCGAGGCTTTATGTTCATTTCGCCCTTGGCCCCTTCTCGATCGGCTTCCCAATGTCCTTCCCCCGGAGCTTCAGGCCTGAAAGAGCCATGGGCCGCCACTAACCACTGGAGCTCCCACTCTGGACTTCAAGGCACAGGGCAGTTCCTCAGCCTCCGAACCCACCCCCTCGAAGAGGGCAGCGCCCCCAGTCCCCGGGGCACTGGCTCCCTTCCTCTGGAGGGAGCAGGGAGCGCCATCCCGGCCCTGGGTTCTCACCCACCCCAGGACTAGCTCTCACGTCTGATTCTAAAGAGCATGTGCCTGCCCCTCCTCGAGGGGAGAGGACAGCCCCTCCCAGGACTAGGCTTCCGCTCCGAGCCACGCTGCTGCCGATGCCGGGTGGCCCCGGCATTCCTTGGGGCCTTCCTGCACCTTCCTCACCAACTACAGCCAGGAGGGGCGGACACCCTGCGCCTGGCCAGGCAGCAGAGGTCAGCAGGACACTTACCAATGGCTCTCTCGATCTTGCCCAGAACCTGGTTGTTGGGAATGGCCCGGCCACTCTCGTAGTCCGCAATGACTTGCGGCTTCTCGTTGATTTTCTAGGGAGAACGTGTGTTTGCCCGTCAGCTCCAGGCGTGGTGGGAGACGGACACAGCCAGGGGAGGGCCTTGGGCTCTGCGTGGCCGCATGCGGGCCCAGGGCCGGAGCAGACGCAGCTCGGCAAGTCACAGCTGACTCGTACGGCCCCTCAGAGGTCTCAGGGCTCCCAGGGCCGGAGTGAACTGAAGCCCCAAGCCACTGGGCGAGCAGGGCCCGCACCCCGCCTGCCTGGCCACGGCCTGGAGGAGGGCCCGCGCGCTCACCGTGGCCAGGTCCCTCTGCGTCAGCCCCTGGCCCTGCCGGCCCTGCTGGATCGCCTTGCCGACCTCCAGGGGCACCCGGTCATGGTGCAGCTCCTCGGTCTCCCGGTCCAGCTTCGCCGTGTTCTTGGTGACCGAGTGCTGCTTGTTCTGGCCAGCGGCCCCTGGACCGTGCAAGGCAAGAGCAAAGGAGAGGGTCGGCAACAATCCCACAGGTGAGCCGGTTTGGAATGGAACCCGGCCCCACAGGCGCCCTGAGCCTGGAAGACAGGCTCAGCCAGGCCACCCAAAGTGGGGACACCCCACAGACCCAGGAGCACTGAGCCCAGGCCTCCCTCCCAGCGACAGGAAATGGGTGGGAGGAACCCCCCCCCACTCATGCCAACCACCACTGCTCCGAGAGGACCCTCACACCCCCCAGCTCTGCAGCCACCCTAACGCCCAGGGAACCCGGACACTCCCCGGTCCCTCAAGTGGACATATGAGTACCTACATTTCTTAGAAGTCTCCACATCTTCTCCTCGTCTCTGAGCTGCTAAGATGGCCTAGAAAATTAGAAAGCGTTTTTTGGTCAAAATTAGTTTTCCGGTACCTGGCCAACCCCAGTTTAGGCTGCTGCTGCTGCTGCTGCTTCTAAGTTGCTTCAGTTATGTCCGACTCTGTGCGACCCCACAGACGGCAGCCCACCAGGCTCTCCCGTCCCTGGGATTCTCCAGGCAAGAACACTGGGGTGGGTTGCCATTTCCCTCTCCAATGCATGAAAGTGAAAGTGAAGTCGCTCAGTCATGTCTGACTCTTAGCGACCCCATGGACTGCAGCCCACCAGGCTCCTCCGTCCATGGGATTTTCCAGGCAAGAGTACGGGAGTGGGGTGCCACTGCCTTCTCCGCAGTTTAGGCTACTGTCAGCCAACTGATAACGCCTCATGCTTTCGAGCCCTGGCAGTCAGGCTCTGAACTCACGCCCTGAAGCGCCCTGCTACATGCCTAGTACCTGATGTTTTTTCAAGGACCGACAAGCAAATGCTGGGTTTAAGCCAAAGCTTGCCATACAAATCCCTCTCCGTCCAACTGTCCAGGCAACTCGCAATAAACTTCTGGTCAAGAAAACAGAGCTCATGACTTCACTGTTGAAAAAGACGGGCAAGTGGGTCCTCTTAGAAACCCACACTTGAAATACACTTCTCTACGACACTCTCCTGCAAGAGCCAGAAGGAAGGTCAAATGAGGGCCTGGTTTGGCCTTCCTCAGCCAAACTGGCTCCTAATAAAGTACAGCACATCGCACAAAGTCTGGAGCCCTCGCCCCAAACGCTGGCAAAGACAGCGCTACCCCTTGATCCACAGGGCAGAACACGAATGTAACATATTTCTTAAAGTCTCTGACATCTTAGAGACCCGGCTGTGGGGCATTCTAAGTGTGACATGTTCACAAATGTTTTCTAGAGCTGTTCACATGATTCCTAGCTTGTGGCTATTAAGGTTCCTTCGGGAAAAAAAAAAAAAAAGAGTGAACTTGGTTTTGACCAACTGAAAGGTCCTGGGCAGGTCAATGAAGACTAGTCAGCAGGGCCAAAGCCAGCCGTGGCCCAGACCTGGCACCGTGTCTAAGGCCAGCCCAAGGCTGCTCAGAGTAGAACCGAGCGGGGCTGGAGACTGACCTGCCCTTCCCCCCTTCCCTTACAGCGACTCACAGGGGAACCCGATGGATTCCCGGAGAACCGTCTGCCCCAAGTGCCCCTCAGGGCATGCCAGCTACTCTGGCAAGATGGGGACCCCAGGGCCACCAGCATGCTGAGTCCTAGGCCACTCAGCCCGGGGCCAGGGACTCCCTTCAGCCGGCAGTGTGCTTCAGTGGGCTCCGCGGGCGGCCTCGGACTGGCCGGGCACCGGGCAGCCGGCGGACGGGGGAAGAACACGCCGGGGCGGTGGTGCCCGCCAACCCTGCCCGCGTCCGATCGCTTCCCAGGGCCCGCCCCTGACCGTCCTCGCTGACAGCCTCGGCCCGCTCCCCTCCTCCGCCCGGGTCCCGCAGTCCCTGTCCCGCGGGCCTGTGTCACTGCCCGAAACCGCCAAGACGCCCCCGGGCCCCTCTCCGTGCCCACCCGGTGCCCGGGCCGGGCCGGGCCCACTGCCCGCCCCCGGCCGCCCTTGGGTCCCGAGGCCCGCGCCGCGCCCGCACCTGCTTGGACTTGGCCTGGGCGGCCGTGGGGCCCTTTTTGCGCAGCACCGTCACCGTGTCCCAGTCGCTCTCAGCCATGGCGGGGCGGGCAGGGAAGGCGGTCCGTCCGGCGGCTCCGCAGCAGCTGCTCGAGACCCGGCGACGCGACGTCCCCTCGTCGCTGGGCCGCTTCCGGCGCCCGCTGCGGGCCCGCCCCTCCTCCCATTGGCCGGCGACTCGGGGGGCGGGAACTTCCCTCGGCTCGGAGCCAATCCGCGCCCGGCTCGTCTAAGCAAGCCCCCGCGGCGCGCGACGTGGGGCGGGAGACGGCGCGGCCCGGACGCGTGGCCGCTGGGGGGCGCTGCAGGGGCCGGGGGAGCCGCTGGGGGCGCGGAGGGGTGCAGCGGCCGGGGCGCCCGGGACCCCGGCTCGGGGAGGCGGTGCAGGGTGGCCCTGCACCCGGTGGGGGCCGCGCCGAGAGGAGGGGCACTGGGCGGGGAAGGGGAGAGGCGAGTGGGGCTTCTGTGCGAGAAGCGGGGCGGGGGCGCAGGGGGCGGGAAGGAAGCAGACGGGAGCCAGCTCCTGGCCTCTCGCGCCCGGTTGGCGGGGACGCGGCCTGGCCCCTCGCGGGCAGGGTGCGCGCGCGAGCTTGACGCAGGGGAAAGGTGGCCTCGTCGGTCGATCTCTGTCGTTGATGTTAGTTTCTCTTTCCTGCCTTTTTTGGTCACCTTGCACGCCAACTGAAGTTCTGTTTCTCTAGAGTTATTATCAAGCGATACAAAGATGGTGGGGGCCAGGGTGGATGCAGGTTAGGTGGGGCCTGAAGCAAATATATTTTGTGGGAGGATGCAAGGAAGTATGTAAAATTATAAAAACAAAATTAGTTACACAATACGTTTTTGTGTAACGTATATTTTGGATAATGTATACATGATTTTACAGTATAATATGAATGTATACGTAATGTAATGAATGCTATTTTACGATAACGAATACATTTATTTTATGGTAATCTTGGATCATGAGAAATAAGTCAAAAATTGACAAATGCCACGAGCATCACAAAATTCAGAAAAATAACCTTTGTATGAGTTACTGAATGCATCTTTAATGCTTTTGCTTGCATTTTTGGCTGTATTCTCATTGAATGCCACATCATGACTTTGCAGAATTGTTTTCTGGAAAGAACAGTTCAGACATTTCTTTAACCTGTTGGGTTAAAGTTAATGTTGACCTTGGTTTGGGCAGCACTCCTGGCTTTGCATAGACGAGCTCTGTTTGAAGCATTCCTGTAGGTTTATGCGCCACAACAGAGGAATTCTAATGCGCGTGTAGACTCCACTGTGGCAGGCCACAGGCGGATGGAGAGCATGGGAGGAACCCACTTTCATGGGGAAAAGGGGCAGTCGGGGGGCACCGGGGGTGCAGTGCAGGCTTCCCATTGGCGGGACTGCTGCAACCTCTGACAGACTGGGCTGTGCGTGGGGTGGGGGGCCGACGGAAGTCTCCTTCCTCCCGCCCGATGGGGAGCAGAGGCGCCTCCCCAGTGGGACATGTAGACAGAGACCTCTTCCTGTTTAGAGTAACTGACGCGCCTGGTGGGGTGAGCGCTTCCCCAGCCCGAATCCACCTTCAGGTGTGGTTTCTGTGATTAATTCCGCGTTTCCCCCTCTCACGAAGATCTTTTGTCAAAGTATCAGTGATGGAGAGTTGGGATCTCAGGACTTCCCCCACCATCCTGTGCCTAAGACTCCAAGTTACCAGTACAAAGTGCCCAGGTTGGGTCCCTGACGAGGGAAGTAGATCCCACATGCCTCAACTAAGACCCAGTACAGCCGGAGAAATTGAAAAAAGATGAGAGGACCTCCCTGGCGGCCCAGTGGCTAAGACTCCGTTCTTCTAAGGCAGGGAGCTCGGGTTCAAACCCCGGTCGGGCAGCTGGATCCCACGTGCCACAGCGAGGCGTTCTCATGCTGCAGCTAACACCCGGTGTAGCCAAATAAAGGGATATTCAAGAATAAAAAGAAGAGGGTCTCTGTACAGTGGTGTTTTCTCCCTCAGTGCAAAGGGCCTTCCCTGGACGGCACGTCCCCCCATATTGGTGGTGGTTTAGTCGCTCAGTTGTGTCTGACTTTCACGACCCCATGGACTGTCCCCTGCCAGGCTCCTCTGTCCATGGGACTTTCCAGGCAAGAATTCTGGAGTGGGTGGTCATTCCTTCTCCAGGGGAATTTCCTGACCCAGGGGTTGAACCCGGGTCTCCTGCATTACAGGCGGGCTCTTTACCAGCTGAGTCACCTAGGAAGCCCCACATCACTTCCCGTCTTGGAGGGAAAGTAATAAAATGAGACAGACAGCGTCCGAGTAAGGAAGGCATAGTAGGGAGAGATCTCAGCATTCCTTTCACAAGTCCATGCTTAGTCAAGGCCCTGAGCACTAGGAATTATCTCCAAGTGCTGAGCTGGCAGCTTCTTGAAAGTGAAAGTCACTCGGTTGTGTCTGACTCTTGGCGACCCCATGGACTGTCCATGGGATTCTCCAGGCCAGAATACTGGAGTGGGTGGCCTTTCCCTTCTCCACGGGATCTTCCCAACCCAGGGATCAAACCTGGGTCTCCCGCATTGCAGGCAGATTCTTTACCAGCTGAGACACATGGGAAGCCCAAGAATGCTGGAGTGGGTTTCCTATCCCTTCTCCAGGGGATCTTCCCAACCCAGGGGTTGAACCCAGGTCTCCTGCATTGCAGGCGGATTCTTTACCAACTGAGCTATCAGGGAAGCCACCATCTTCTTAGAAGTGTCATTTTTTTAATAAAGTTTCAGCAAACAATAGGTGCAGAACTTAAGTATATTGAGCAGAATTGAAAACCACATAATAGGGGCATCCGTGGTGACACAGTGGATAAGAGTCTGCCTCCCAGTGCAGAGGACACAGGTTCAATCCCAGGTCTAGGAAGATTCCACGTGCCGCAGAGCAGCTCCTGAGCCCTCGGGCCTGTGCTCAGCAGCCAGATGAGCCACCGCAGTGAGAAGCCCGGGCACCCCAACCAAGAGCAGCCCTGCTCACGGCAGCTAGAGAAACCCCGCACTCAGTAACAGAGACCCAGCACCACCACCCAGAGAGAAATTGTTTTTTAAAGAAGCATACAATAAACCCAATTTGCAAGACGGTTCCAAATCAGGGGCCCAGAACTGCAGGTATCCAGCCGAACAAACAAACAAGACAGCTGGTTATCAGGTGACGGTGCTGTCGCCAACGAGCTTGCTGTTCAACTTTCTGTCCCTGGGTCTCTACTTCCCCAGAGGCTTTTAACCACTGGAGACAGAGGAGTTTGCTATAGCAGACACCTGCTTGCTCAGCACGTAGTGATCACAGGTTCGCTGGCGCTCACTCCCATCCATGGGTGGAAGGGTCTTCCTACAGAGGCAAAGCCGGAAACTCAACGCCTCCTGCAAAATTCTCACGTAAGGCTGTTACAGAGGTTCCGTGGGACCGATCCACGTGGCTTCTCTTCTGTCACGCAGGGAGAACAGGACGGCGAATGCAGCCGGCACACTGTCCTGTGTTCTCCGACCATCCAGACAGGAGCCTGCCCGAGCATAGCAGCCGTTCCCCAAGCTTCCACATGTGAAGGTGCACACGGGGGGCGTGTGTACATAAAGCTCCCACACGAGGGGTGGAATCTGTGAATTCCTTCACTGGCTCAGAGGCACTGACGTTACTCAGCCAAGTGTCGAGCAGGTTGTCGCTGTTCACGTTAGTGATTATGTCATCAGCAGAAGAGAGTCTATGTGGGAAAGCCGAGGAGTTGCAGTTCAGGGGTTAGAAGTGTGACCGACCATGGGCAAATGCAGGGAACAACAAGGAGGGGAACTTGCTTTTATAGGGAAAGGGGGGGTTGGCAGGGGTTCCAATGGAGGCTTCACGTTGGCTGGGCCCCTTTTTTACTGGCTGGGCTGTGGGGGTGGTTGAGGGTGCCTAGGGCAGTTCCTCCTGCCTGATGGTGAGGAGAGGCACCTTCCTGTCCAAGGCGTAGGTGGAGGCCTCTTCCCCTTCGGGGTAATTGGCATCCATGACGGGCACAAGGGCTTCTCCAGCCCAGTCCCCGCTCCAGCTCTGGCTGGCAGCGGCGGTGGTGGCTTAGTTGCTAAGTCATGTCCGACTCTTGTGACCCCATGGACTGTAGCCTGGCAGGCTCCTCTGTCCATGGGATTCTCCAGGCAAAAATACTACAGAAGTGAAAGAAAGTTACCATAAGTCTGTTAAGGTGCATAAAGGCCATTTGTTGGTCACCTCTGAGTGAGAATAGATGGACAGATGTGGCTGGATTGTCTATTGAACGTGACAGTCAACAATCGAACAAGACGAGAAAGGTTGCTTGACAAAAACGTCAAATTTGCAGATACTAAGACTCGCAGACAGAAGCTGGTCTATGATGTTATTTATTACTGTGAAAAACGGACGTGTTGGAATATGCACTCCCCTCTTTTTTGAGAAAACATGTTAATATAAAGAAAGTTTTGATCCATCACTTCCCCCTTTTCTGTGCTGTTATTGAGTGTACTTACTTTTCACTTTTTACACGACCGTGTACAGCAAGCTCAGCAAGACAGCGTTCCCACCACCAGCTCTTCTTTCCAGGCCACTGACATCACTGAATACTCTCGGTCCGCCGGAGAGGGGAGCTGAAAGATCCCCAGTGAGGACTGCAAAGGCCAGGTGTGTGGGAGGAGAGGGTGGGCTGTGGTCTCCGGGGGGCGAGTGGCTGGACCAGGAGTGGACGAGGCCACTAGCTTCTCCAGAGCACTGGTGGCCACCTCTTTCAGTTGCAGAACCTAGCCCCAGTTAGACTGAGCCAGGTACAGGGCCTCTGCAGGTGGTCAGGGGAGGGGAGGGGGCCAGCAGGAGAGGGTGGGGCTGCCAGGGATGGGCCTGGGGTCTGTGGAAGCTAGGAGGGGTGGTGGACAGCTGGCAGAACCAGGGTCACAGGTCCCAGCCAGGCTGTAGACTGCTGGGTCCTGGACAGGAGGGAGCCCCGTGGAGGAGGGTGGCCGTGGTAGGGTGGGAAATGTCTGCTGTGGAGGGGTCCTGGGAGATCCCCGAGGGCCAACCCCAGCCTCTCCGACACGGAGCTGGTGGGTCTGAGCGTGAGCAGAGCCATCTTAGGGTTTCCGGGTTCGAACTGAGGCAGTGGAGCAAGATCCCCACAGGTAGCAAGCAAGTGCGGGTCCTAGGCGGGAGGTCCCGCCGGCGTCAAGGGGCCACGGCCGCAGTTCCGGATGAGGCCGGCAGAGAGCGCGCGCGGACCGACCGCTGCTCCCCAATGAGTCCGAAGGGGTCTCTGCCCTCCAAGGACCCACGTCAGCGGGAGGACAGGAGCACACGAGGCGAGGCCCACCAGGCGTGCGGGAGAGGCCCACTTAACACAGGGCAAGCGGGAGAGAGACCTGCTCTATCTTGAGACCCTAGAGGGCCCAGGCTGTGTCCAGCACCTGGGGGGGAAGGTAGCTCTTCCCGGCCACCTGTGGGCTGGTGCAAAGGCCCTGGGGCCAGATTGGCGTGGTGACGGGAGGCCGTGGATGGTCAGGGCAGCCCCAGCACCTGCGATTCTGCACCTGAGGTTGTCTCCCAGGTCTGTGGTTCTGCATGTGGGGTGGGGTCCATTTTCTAAGAATCTGGGCAGAGCTTGTCTCTAATTGGGGGAACTGGGGGTGATCTTTGCCTTCTTGGCAACTTTATGTGTTTTCCAGAGCTTCCGAAATGATATTCTGTTGTTTAAAACCAAATGTTTTTGAATAGGTGGTACCATGAAGCGCTTTAAAAACAGTAGGTGTTCAGAGAAATTGGCCCCTCCCCGCCTCCCACCACGTCAATTACTTCCTCCTGCGTCTTTCCCAAGTCTGCAGAGAATACAAAATACAAACGGACATGGAGACCCTTCTCTCCCACCCTGGCTCACAGAGGACGCTGCACACACTGTCACCTCCTTGCTCTCTGCACCTCGTCCGCACCTGGGCGTGGGTGGGAGTGACTGGCAGCTGTGAAGGCAGCTGCCGGACCTCACCACCCCCTGCTTTCTCCTTTTTTGGAGGAGGGACAGCGTGGGCAGTGTGCTTCCAGGCAGGGGAGCGGGGGAGCCCCTTGTGGCTGGCGCTGGGGCAGGGGAATTCTGGGCGGGACTGGAGGCTGGCCTTTCTGGAACCCCCTCCATCAGGTGACTACACAGTGAGAGTGAAACTGGCCCCTTTCAGAAGCTGCAGCCCCAGGGTGACCTTCAGGGCCGAGCTCTCAGGACAGGGAGTGGGTTGTGTCAGGAGGCTGGCTCTACCAGCTCCAGCCTCTACTCCGGGGACAGCTTCAGGCGCAGGGGGGCAGCCCACATCCAGGGTCCCAAGTGGGGGCCCATGTTGACCCTCCTGCCTCAGGGCTGAGTGCTGTTCTCCCTGAAGCCTGGGCATAAAGGACAGGAGGTGAGATGTCCAAGGGGACCGGCCGTGCCAGTAAGGAGTGGAGGTGCCCTGGGCATTAGGAAGTGTCCTTGGGCGCCGATGAGGGCCTGGGAGAGGAGACCCCAGGCGGCTGAGCAGGCGCCAGGGGCCGGGGAGGGGGCCTCAGGCAGAGTAGGAGGCGGCGGTCGCACCGTCCCCTGGGGTCTGCAGGCCCAGTGAACGGCAGATGGGGCCTGACCTGCCTGCTTGGGAGAGCTGAGCAAAGCCAGGAGTCTGTAGCCGGGCCCACACCTCTCTGGGGGGCACCGAGGTGGGGGATAGAGGCCCCCGGCCCCAGCCCTCAGGGCGCAGCAGATGACGCAGGCCCCGGCAGGGTCCGCTGGGGCTGTCCCAGTCACCTCCCGGATGACTGCCTCGGAGACTGACTTTTGCTTTCTTTTTGGCAGGAAGGAACCTGCGTGGGAAACCCCCACGCTGCCCTACGACCGGAGTGAGTCATCCCTTCCCAGCCTGCCAGGACCGAGGTGTCACCTTCTGAGCTGGTGGTGGGTGTGGGGCCGGCCACTTCTCCGTCAGCAGCCCCTCCCTGCCAAGGCTCCGTCTCCCCGGCCTCTTCAGGGCCTGCTGCCAGAACCACACACGCACACACGCACGCACTCTGTGTATTGATCAGTGTATGCAGGGAGACCCTCTGAACTGGCAGTCTGGAAGACATGAAAGCATTCTCATGCTGGAAGCCTCTCCAGGACCTTCAAGATTAGCTCAGCCCTGTCAGTACCAAGGGCTGCAAGGCAGCCGCCTTCTGAAGAAGCAGGACTTTTGTCCAGGAAGCCTCCTCGGGAGGCAGGGTGGGCTGACGGGGCCCTGAGCCCAGCGCCTTTGTGCTGTCCCGATGCTGGAAGGGTGAGTGAGGTCTGAGCCTCCCTGGGGACTTACTGCAGAGGCAGGTGAACGGCTCCCAGATTTTACCCGAAGAAAGAGGGGTGCTGCTGTGGGGAACCTCCTCCCTTCGCTGCCTGTGGGTTCACGTGACAACCTCGGCCCCCCAGACCCTAGGAGAAGAGACCTCCTTACCCCTGAGAGCTCCACGAGTTACGAGCCTTGAGAGAAAGGCTCATGGAACCCATAAGAGGGGACAGGGTGGGGGACAGGGTGGGGGACAGGGTGGGGGGCGGGGGGCAGGGATGCTCGAGGCAAGTATTAGTTGCTCAGTGCCGTCCGACTCTCTGCAACCCCAGGACTGTAGACTGCCAGGCTCCTCTGTCCATGGGATTCTCCAGGCAAGACAACTGGCGTGGGTTGTTATGCCCTCTTCCAGGGGACTTTCTCGACCCAGGGATTGAACCCAGGTCCCCCGCATTGCGGGCAGATCCTTTACTGAGTCTGAGCCACCAGGGAAATGGCAAACTCAGCCTCGAGGTTCACAGAACTGGTGCTGGACGCAGGGTGGCCCCGCTGCTGGTGCAGGGCTGTGGTGTTTGGGACTGGGGAATTCCGACTCCCAGTCATGCCTTACGCAGTGTGATGAGAGTACTTCTGGATGCCAGCAGGATCGTTTACATTATGTGGCTTCACAGTCTGCCTGCGTTCGCTCACTCCATCCTTGAGCACTTTGCTTGGCTTCCGAAGCTCCCCTGGAGCAGGGGTGCCCAGCGTTCTGCGACCTGCCAAAGCAATCTTGCCTGCTGCTTCCTGCAAGATAGGGAGAGCCATCCCTTTCCCCCGTGCTGGTGTCAGAGGAGACTGTTCTCAGGTATTTAGAAAGATGTGTCCCACGGGAAAGAATCTGAATCGTCCCCACCCTCCTTCAGCAGATAAGAAACGCTGGTCCTGGGGTCCCACACTCAGAGGCAGTGCCCTGCCGCTCCCGGCGCGGTCCTTTTGTTCTGGTCAAGACTGCGGCCTCCTTTCTAAATGTTTCCACTTGTGTGTTTGTATGCCAATGGTATGTATATTTGGTTTTGTTTGGTGGTAAAATTCACATAGTATAAAATTCACCAATTTCAAGCTTACATTTCAGCGTCATCTGTACTTTTGCAAGGTCTGGCAACCCTCGCCGCTACTGGATATAGAACATTTCACTACTCGGAAAGGAGACCTCCCTTTAGGTCTTCCTACCCTTTAGACGGGAAGGAAGAGGAGGGCATGGCAACCCACTCCAACATTCTTGCCTGGAGAATCCCAGGGACAGAGGAGACTGGTGGGCTTCACTCCATGGGGTCGCAGAGTCAGACGACTGAGCGACTCAGCACAAGCGCCCTTTAGATAGGCGGGGTCCGTTTGCACTTTTCCTCATGAATGTAACCCACCCTCGGGCCCAGCTCTGCGCCGGCACCCTGGGCCTGGAGTTGACCCTCCGTGGCTGAACAAGCACCACCTGCACAAGGAGCCGCCGAGTCCTTCCAGGAGAGAGCCCACCGGAGACTTAAGTACCCAAGGCGCCGCAGCCCCGCCCAATCGGCGCCCGCTGAGGCTCCCTGCGCGCTTCTGGTAGGCTCCAGTGTCAGTCCGTCAGGAGGCGGGCGGGGCGGGGACAGGGCCGGCCAATCGGGCCCAGCGTGGCTCTCTGCAGGCCCTTGGTAGGCTTTGGTGTCAGTCCGTCAGGTGGGCGGGCCCTAATTAGGGGGCGGGGAGAAATGTAGCCAATAGGTGCTCGCTATGGCTTCCTGGGCGCCTCTGGTAGGCCCCCACAGCAGTCCGTCAGGCGGGCTCGGGGGCGGGTCGGCGGCAGCCGCGGCGGCCGGCTGGCAGGCAGTTCCGGGCGCGAGGCGACCGTTGGTGAGTCCTGACGTCCGGGTCGGGGTCGCGGTGGGGTCGGGGGTCGAGGTCTAGGGGCGGGGACGCGGGGTAGCGGGGCGCGCGGACCCGGGAGGCCCGGCGGGAGGCGCGGACGCCGCGGCGCGCGCGCCTGAGGGGATTTCTCGGGGCCGGAAACCGAAAGTCGGAGCGGGCCCCACGCAGGAAGGTTCGCGAACGGCGGGGCGTCCGCGGGGGCGGGCCCGGGTCCGGTGGGGCCCCGCGCCTCGAGCCGCCCGCGAGCTTCGGCCGCGGCCCCCACCCCTTCCTGCCCCGCTTGGGGTGCGGACGGGCTCCCCGGCCTCGGGGGCCGCCGCGGGCCCTCCGCCGGCCCCGGCCCCGCCGCGGGCCCCTCCGCCGGCCCCGGCCCCGCCGCGGGCCCCTCCGCCGGCCCCGGCCCCGCCGCGGGCCCTCCGCCGGCCCCGGCCCTCCGCCGGCCCGGGCCCCGCCGCGGGCCCTCCGCCGGCCCCGGCCCCGCCGCGGGCCCCTCCGCCGGCCCCGGCCCCGCCGCGGGCCCTCCGCCGGCCCCGGCCCTCCGCCGGCCCCGGCCCCGCCGCGGGCCCTCCGCCGGCCCCGGCCCCGCTGCGCTTTGGCCTTGCCAGACGGTGACCCGGGCCCCGGCGGGTGCGGGGGTCCAGAGCGGAGGCAGCTGCCGGGGCGGGCGGAGCCCAGGGACCCTGCTCTGCCGTGTGTGCGGGGCCCCAGGTTCAGTGGACGCCAAGCGGGCTCCCGGTGGACCCGGCGGTGGGGACAGCGGGAGCGGGGACGGCTGCGCCCGGGACGGCCGCCGCTCGGCCGATCCAGAGTCTCGCAGGGCAGGGGGCGTCCCGGGCCTCGCGCCTGGCCCTGCGTGACTCAGGGGCCACATGTCCCCGGCGGTGGGGCCGGCGACAGCCTTCAGCAGCTCAGTCACTGAAAAGGGTGGCTTGAGTTTCTGTATTTTTTAACAGTTTTATTGCGGTGTAGTTTGCGTACCGTAAAACTCCTTATTGTTGAATTTCAAACAAACTCCTCTAAGAAGTGCCTGTGTAAAGCCTTTGCTGAGGGGCAGTAGCCTCTTGGCGCCTTCGGGCGTCTGACTCTCCGATTCCAGCCCCCCAGCCTGGCCCAGCTCCCACCTCAGCCCGCCCTCCCGGGACCGAAGCCCCGCCCCCCTGAGGCTGCAGCCCGCAAAGGCCGGCGCTGGGAGCCGAGCCTCTGCGCGCTCCGGTCCTGTGGCGGGGGACAGCTGCGTGGGCACCTCCTGAGACACCCAGGCTGCGCCACAGGCCCTTCGGGCATCCCCCTGCGTCCCAGACCTCTGCTGTCCCAGGCTGCGTTGTGCCCTGTGGCCCCGGCCTGTCGGCTGCACCGGTGGTGGTGGTGCCACTCAGTGTCCCCAGCGCCCCACGTGGCTCACGGCAGGACGAGGTGAAGGTCGCGTGTGAGCGTCACGGACTCGGTCACTCTGGGGAGCTGAAGGAATAGGCTGTTTGAACAGCGCTTGTGACCTGGGGCTGGAGCGGAGAAGTTAGAGCCATCCCTGGTGCGGGGGGAGGTTTTGGGGGAAGAATAGACCTTTTGACTTGAGTCAGGTGTGGACCCCTCTCAGCAGTGGGAAAGGCCAGCCTACCTGCCAACATGGTCAGCGCACCAGTGTGGACTGGGCACAGCCTGGCAGGTGGGTTTCCATGGCAGGAGGGCACGCACAGGCAAGGGGAGGAAGGTCAAGAGAAGAAAACCCAGAAAAAAACGACCTGCAGGCTGCACGGATCACGCCAGAAGTGGGGTGCACCATTCCGTCTGTCCTCGAGTCCAGGCTTGGGCTCGATGCCCGTCCTCAAGGGGTGCTAGGACTGCTCCTTCCTGGAGACGGGTGAGGACCGCCCCCCAAAGGTCTCCGTGTGTCCAGGGGGAGGGCGTGTCTCTGTTCCGTGGAGGGGCTGCGTCTCGGGGGAGGGACCGAGGCAGGCTCCGAGCAGTAGGGCAGGCCCGCAGGTGGTGGAGAGGCGTTCGGGGCAGGTGTTCTTGTGGACTGGCCGTGGGTTAGGGAGGTGGGTACACAGCAGCAGTGGTAGGGGGTGAGTAGCAGGGGTGAGGCGGTGCGGGTTCCAGGATTGGGGTGCCCTGCTTTGGAACGGGGTAGGGCATGGCTGGGCTAGTGTGTGTCGGGGGGAGAGCAGAGAGGAAGGGCTGGACCCAGGCGTGGGAGTCGGTGGCCAGCGGGAGCCTGGGGAGCAGGGAGGGCAGTCATAACCCCCTGCACATGCCCGGGCCCCTCCTCCCTGCCTCCAGGCCCGCGAGGCCCCTTCGCCAAGGAGAGCAGGTGAGGGCTCTCTGGGACTCTGAGAGCCTGCTTGGGCAGCCTGGGGGTCTGAGGGAGGAGCCGGGTGCCGTCATGTGTTTAAGGGCCTGGGGAGGCCCTGCGGTAAGTCACACCGCGGTGGACGGTGGCCTGGCCTAGCGGTAGCAGTGTGGTCAGGTTCTGGATGCTGGCTTTTTGGGGGGGAGGGGTTGCTGGGTCTTCCCTTCTGCAAGTGGGCTTTCTCTGGGTGCGGCCAGCAGGGGCGCTCGAGCTGTGGGCTCCGGTGTGTGGGCTTCTGGCTGCGGCGGCTCCTCTGCTAGACCTGGGCTCAGCTGAGCCGTGCCCCCCGCCCTGGCAGGTGGACCCTAACCATTGGACACCAGGGAATCCCACTTCTGGACGTGGGCAGCAGCAGAGGCAGTGGGTTTCCTGACCCGCTGGAGGGGAGGCTGAGGCCCCGAAGGGGCAGAGTTGC
Source organism: Capra ibex (assembly GCA_006410555.1). Classification (NCBI taxonomy): domain Eukaryota; kingdom Metazoa; phylum Chordata; class Mammalia; order Artiodactyla; family Bovidae; genus Capra; species Capra ibex. Next base: position 20,339 of record SJYO01018227.1, on the reverse strand, counting down.
TGCACCGTTGTTAGTGTCTCCCTGTCGACGGCCCCAGTTTTTAATAAGATTCTGGGTGCGTATCAGCACGAGTAGCTGCGAGCGGGTGCTGCGAGAAGGGTGGGCGCAGTGCTTGCTCCTGAGCTCTCGTGCCCACAGTCGCCAGGCGCTGAGTGGGTCCCCGATCACTCGGCATCACGTTGCGCTTGAAGGAAGGCGGCCGCCGTGTGGACGGCACTGCTCAGTTGGGGCTCTGGTCCTGGGGGCCACACACGCACCGTGTGCAGATGTCGGTCTTTGACTGTGGCCTCGGGAGGTTGGCTGTGCAGGCGGCTTAGACCCGGGGGTGGGAGCCCAAGCGTTGCAAGCAGCAGGGGCGGCTGTCGGTGGGAGCGTGGGTTTGGGGGAGTTCAGTGCCTCACTGGGGTGTCCCAGAGGGAGGCTTTTGAGTCGAACCCGTGTGTCTGCTGGCGACAGGTGGCCCCCCAGCAGCCACCTGTTCAACTCTTGATGTGACGTTGGTTTGGGCAGCAGCTCACCCTTTTGAGATGACTCACTGACACCCGTGCAGCGGGCGAGGACGGTGGGGCCCAGCTGCCCAGGGGCCTCGGGCTCAGTCTCCGGGGTCTGTGCGATCTCCCGCAGGGATGGCCCTTTCCACTGGTCCTCCTGCTCTGCACGCAGGTGGGACCTGGGCTTGCGAAGGAGGCCTGCAGTGAAGGAAATGGCAAGAGGCAGTAGGTGCCAGGCGCCCCCATCCTCCTAGGGGCTGCAGCCCACCTGGGGGCTTCTTTTGTGTTAAAACCCATTTCTAAGATTGCCCTGCCATCGCTGACGTTATGAAGCAGGGTGGTTCTGGGTAAATGTGCATGAGTGTACCGTAATTAGGGATTTCACCATCTTTTTTGGATTCTCTGGGAATACAAGCTCCGTCTCTTTATTCTTAAAATGAAATAGTTATACAGCAAAGTGTACAAGTCCTGAGTGCACAGCCAGACACGCCTGTGTCCACGCACACAGCCACGCTTGCCTTCTGGAAGCCCTCCCCTCCTGTAGCGCTGACCCTCCTGCGTGGAAAGCTCTGCCCAGCACTCACAAGGGTTCTGAGCCCAAAAGTGTGGTTTTTCCACACCGAGCAATTCTCCACTCCTCCCTTTTTTTATTGACTCATCTCTCTCTGGCTCTGCTGGGTCTTTGTTGCTGAGGGGCTCTTCCCCGGCTACGGAGGCGGGGGCCGCTCCAGGCGCGCGAGCTCAGTGGCTGTGGCTCAGGCTTTGCTGCCCCACGGCATGCTGGGATCTTCACGGACCAGGGACTGAATCCGTCTCCTGCATTGACAGGCCGGTTCTTCGCCGTTGAGCCACCAGGGAAGCCCTCCGTTTCTTGATGGACACCGACCAGTGTCCTGGCCGCCTGGAGTCAGCACAGGCCCCTCATGTTCAGGGCTTGGCCCCACACGGCTGCCCCCACCCCACCTCCGATGGCAGCAGGTGGGCGAGGCCTCCCATACTTCAGATCTGCTGACTGTAAATGGAGGTTTTTCATGACCCCTCCTTGGGGTCAATGATTTGCTAGCAGAGCTCCGAAAACTCAGAGAATCTCAAGTGTTGGCCCGCTGGGAGAGACACCCAGGGCCAGGTATGGGGGTGGGGAGGGCGGCCTGACCCCCTCGGTGCACTTCCCATGGCCAACTAGAAGCTCCCCAAACCCCCTGGTTTAGAGTTTTCTAGAGGGCTCCACTGTGAAGGCACGCTTGATAAATCATCAGTAAATCTTCTCTAGTTCCCCTCACCCTCCAGGAGATGGGAGTGGTGGTGAAGGGAAGATCCGGCCCCATCGCGCAGGAATGGGGGTTCTGGGTGCTGCCCGCAGGGGGAAGCCCGAGCGCCTGCTGCCTCAGAGTGGCCCCGGGGCAGCCGCCTCCCAGCTCCTTCGCCTCCTGTTAGCTTTGCCTGTCCTCCAGCTCCCTGTAACTGGAGTTATTCTGTAAGTAATTTCTTTTTGGTCTAGTAGAAGTGCCGTCTAACAGGAGGTCATCTGTTGTGTGGAGTTGGTGCACTCCCGCCTGGAGCATGTTTTGGGGGGTGAGTTAAGTGCGAGGCCAGGGCTGGGCACATGGAGCGCTCCTTGTTTTTTACCACCTTGCTCGAGAGAAGTGAGGATTTGGAAGATAAACTGGAAGCTTGGAAGGCCCAGGAGGGGTTTGGTTCCTGGTTGGAGGTTCCTGACACTTGAGCCCTCACATCTGTCACCCTGAGTACAAAGGCGGCCGGCCACCCGCCTGCCCACGCAGGAGGTGCAGTGCAGCCCGGGGGGCCTGCACGGCCGCAGGTGTCCGGGCGGAGCCCCTGTGGTGCCCCCGTTACAGTCCTTTTCAGCTCTACCAGTTTATCATTTCCCGCCCATGTTCCCCCCCCNCCCCCGCCCAATGCGTGCTCAGTCAGGTGACCCACGGACTGCGGCCCGCCAGGCCACGCTGTGGATTTTTCCAGGCAAGATACTGCAGTGGGTTGCCATTTCATTCTTCGCTCCCTTACGATTAAGGGTTAAAGTGCATTTGTAGATGTGACTGGAACAAAGTATTTAAGGCTTTAAGCACTGAGATCTCCCAGGGCGCCCTTGCTCTGGGCCAGGGAGCTGTGACTGCTGAGGGGGAGGTTGAGGCCTGCAATGTGTTGGGGCATTTTCCCTCTTTATTGCTCAAAAGAGAGACTGTTTCTGTGGTTCTTTAGCATCCAACAGGAATAAAAGTCCATGGATTAATGGAATGGGCTCAATCTGCCACAGGAGGTGTGGTCAGCCAGCCGCGTTTGGGTGGAAAGCCGCCGCGGGGAGACCGGCTGTCTTGAGGCTGGGGTCCGCGTGGCCGGCTCCTGGGCTGCCCAGGGGAACCTCCTGCAGGAGGGTCTGTGAGAACCATCCGGTGTTTGCTGAGCACTCTTCACGATCGCCGCCTCGAGGAGATGCCAGGCCCAGGGTTGAGGGCTGTGGTCTCAGTCGGACGCGGGCTGGGCCGGCTGGCCTGGGAGAGGGGCCACCCCTCGGCGGGGGGTGCCCGCTGCCTCAGCCTCGGCCCCTGGTGGCCTCACGTCCCCGGACCCAGCCTGGCACGCTGTGCTCTCCCTTAGGGCGTGGGCTTGGCGGGGCTGCGGCGCTCATGGCTGCAGCCAGCGTGACCCCTCCCGGCTCCCTGGACCTGCTGCAGCCCGGCTTCTCGAAGACCCTCCTGGGGACGAAGCTTGAGGACAAGTACCTGTGCTCGGCCTGCAAGAACGTGCTGCGCAGACCCTTCCAGGCTCAGTGCGGGCATCGCTACTGCTCCTTTTGCCTGAGCAGCATCCTGAGGTGGGGGAGAGGCGGTGGTCTCCTGAGGTGGGGCCGGGGTGGGGGAGAGGCGGTCGTCTCCTGGGGCCAGTCTTCCCGCTCCTCCTGTCTTGAGTGGGAACTGCACAGTCTGACGGGGCCGCAGGCTCACAGCCCCTTTGCGCCGGGTGCCCGCGTCCCCGAGGGGCTGGGAGGCGGGGCGGGGGCCAGTCCTCGGGACGGTGTCCCTGGTCCCCGCGGCCGTCTGAGGGGTGCCCTGGCACGCACTGCCTTGTGCCTGCCGGCCACCCCCACTTGGTGGCCGTGGGAGCGCCAGGGCCCTGGGGCAGGTCCGGGGGCTGCCCGCCTCCGCAGCGGGCTCACAGGGCCTCTCCCCCCTCCAGCTCCGGGCCCCAGAGCTGTGCCGCTTGTGTGCACGAGGGCATTTACGAGGAGGGCGTTTCAATCCTGGAGAGCAGCTCGGTGAGTGAGCCTTCGGTGCTGCGCCGGCTGCGCCACGAGATGGGGCCTGGGGGCAGCCACTGCACGGGAGAGGCGGCCTTTCCCAAGCCTCGGCCCGGGCCTGGGGCGGGTGGCGGGGGGCTCACCCAAGGGCCGCTGTCTCCCCAGGCGTTCCCGGACAATGCTGCCCGCAGGGAGGTGGAGAGCCTGCCGGCCGTCTGCCCCAGCGAGGGCTGCTCCTGGAAGGGGACCCTGAAGGACTACGAGGTAGGGGCCTCCACGGGGGAGAGCAGCTGCCGCTGGGGTGCCCGCATGGAGCCGCGCACCTGGGGCTGGGGAGCTCGCCATCTGTGCCCACTCCTGGGGTGGCCAAGGGACGGGGAGCAGCAGCGTGTGCGGGGCCCGGGTCCAGCCCAAGCGCCACGCGAGCGAGAAGTCAGCTTTCTCACTGCCGGGGTTGTGTTGTCTTCTCGCTGAGCGTGTTCACGCTGGAGGGTGCAGGAGTGGCCCGCTTGTCAGTCCTGGGGTCACAGGAAGGCGTCTTGACAAGGCGCCAGCGACAAGGGCAGTGCCCGGGTGTGTCTCTTGTGGGCCCGTCTGGCAGGTTGGGGCACCTGTGTGCCAGCCGCCCTCTGGCAGCCGGGCCTGCCACCCTGCCGCCTCCTTGGGAGCTGGGCCGGTGCTCTTCCTGGGGCTCGAGTGCCACTGGGTGCTTTCCTCTGTGGGGCGCCCGCATGAGCCGTGCCCACAGCACTTCCCGGTGGCTGGGTGCTCCCCGCAGAGGACAGGGTGCCCACGCCATGGCGGGTCATACCCCGGGCTATGCCTAGTCTTGAGAACAGGGGAGCCCGCCCCAGGCTGCAGGGGGAGGGGCCTTGGGCTGTCACGCCGAGGCCAGTCTCAGCCATGGGGTCTGTGACGCGGGATCTGGGGGAGGGGAGCACAACAGGGCAGAGTGGCTGGGCCTAGACTGAGGGGCCGGGGCGTGCGTGTGCGTGTGTGTGTGCGTGTCCCCAGGCTGGGCCTCGGAGGAGGCCTCGGCGCCTGCACAGCCCCCTGGCGAGGCTGCAAGGCTGTCTGCAGGGCACCTGTTCCCTGCCCAGGGCTGCCCAGACCACAGAGCAGCCTCCCAGCCGGGGGCAAATGCGGGCTGTCCTGAGTGTCCGCCTGAGGGCGGGGCCCGTCAGCTCTAGAGTGGGGACCCTGGGTCCCTGCGGCTCCTCCCTTCCTGCCCCCGGCCCCGGGCCCTGTCCAGTGGTGGTCCCTGTCCTCCTGCCCGACTCGACGTCGTGGGCTTCAGGCTCTCGGGGTCTGCCTTTTGCCAGAACAGCTTGTCCACGGCTGTGGAGGAGCCTGGGGGCAGGTGGACAGCACGCATGCTCTGCTCTGATCAGGCGCCAGGCCTGGACGCACAGGTCTCTCTGCGCCCGTCCCGGGAGCGGGATTCCGGTCCATGGGCCGCCGTGGGGCAGGGGCACGGACGGGTCCCATCTGTGGACGGGCCTGCACTGTTGCTGCCCGGGGCTGTCCAGAGAGGAGGCCTTGGGGCAGGGTCTCCCTGGGAGGGTGGGGGACGTTGTGATGCTTTTTGAGGGGACCAAAGGTCTCTGGGGACAGGTGGAGTAACCCCAGCTCCCGAGTCCTTGGGGGTCTCTTCTGCATCCGGCTGGCAGTGCGGGGCCAGCTTCAAGGACCTCTGGCTGAGAGCCTGGGACCACAGCCAGCCGTGGGCCCGCCAGCTCTGCAGGCACGCAGGCTGGAAAGTCCCTGGCTGGGCCTGGGAGCTCAGGAAAGTCCCCGAGGGGGTGGCCATGTGGGAGGCGGGCCTGCCTGGTCTCTGACTGCAGCCTTTGGTGCAGGCTTAACCTGTCACTGGCTTGAGAGGCCACAGCGGGCGAGGCCCGCCTCGGTGTGCGGGCAGCCACCTTGCTGCGTGGTGGTCCCGCCTTCAGCCCTGCACCAAGACATCTGCCCTCTTGGTTGCTCAGAACTTCAGCACTGGGGCCGTGCTGGGAAATGCTGGGGCTGCAGCTGAGCTCCGGAGAGTCTGGAAAGATGGGGAAAATCCTGTGTAGCCTTTGAGTAAGCTTTTCCCTTGCAGTGACGTCTAGTGTTTTCTGAGGATCCGGTGAGATAATGTCCAGTTCAGTCAGAAGGTGGTGGAGCGCCTGCCAAATGCAGGTGGGGGTGGCTCCCTGGAAGGGAGAGGCAGGGAACGGTGGAGGAAAGAGCAGGGAGAAAGGACCTCGGGCTTCAGAGTAGGGTCTGGGCAGACCGGGGGGGGCCAGGCTATAGCGCTGTCACAGCTGAAAGGGGCGCAGAGCGGGGCTGCCGGGCCCTGCCTGGGCGTCCAGAGTTGAAACGCCTGAGCATTTGGTTTGAACTTTGGCTGACGGCATGTGTGTTGATTTCTCCGTGCCGTCCGAGAGGAGTGGGAGCTGACGGAGCTGGCCCGGCCCCTGAGTGGGCCCCTGCTCTGGGCCGGGACCCTGAGCCTGGGGACGGCCACCGTGGAGCGGGGCCGGGCTCAACCAGGACAGGCCTTCCTCTCCAGGCTTGGTCAAGCTGCCCCGAGCCCAGCCTCCAGCATTTCCTTTGCTTTGATCAAACCCAGGTGCCCCTTGTTTGTGCTTCAGGAGCCATGGGCGTCTCAGGCTCCCCTCAGCCTCCGTGTGGTGGTTTGTCCTGCGCCCAGTGCAGTCAGACCAGAGCCCTCTGGGGGTTCAGGGGCGTGCCCCCCCCCGGGCATACCTGCAGGGCAGTCTTTGAGGTGCTCTCCAGGGAGCGGCAACCCCTGGGGCAGGGGTCCCTCTACTCTGCTCCCTGCACCCCGTATCATCCTGCCCACCCACCGCACAGCCCGTCTGTGACCTAGGACCCGGCCTCCGCAGCAGCGTCCCTGACGCCCCCTGGCCATGTGAGGCTGCCTGGGGGCTGCATCCCATCTGATGTGTACCCCTGGGGCAGCGTGGAGCTGGGGTTCTGGGGGCTCCCTGGCTGCCTGGAGGGCCCCCTCCCGTGCTGAGCCTCTGGGGTGCTCCTGGGGTGCTCCTGGGGTTCTGCTTTCCCCGCAGCCAAGCGTGCCGCGGGAGGTGGAGGCCGTGTGTGCACACCGCCCCGGACTGTGGGCACATGGAGACGGCCCGAGGCAGGCTCCTCCTCCTCCGGGGTCACTGTGGCTGACCTTTGGGGCACCCGGCCCTGCAGCCCCGAGCGGCCCCCACTTGGCGGGGGCCCAGCCTGCATCCCCACGGAGGCTCTGGCCCTGTGGGGTGGTGTGCTTGGCGCCCAGCTGTACTCCTACGAGTGGTCATGTTCACGTGATGTGGATTTGACTGCAGTTTTTATAAAACAACCGCACACAAAGCATCGTGTCCCGTTTTCTGCTTACTGCCGCCTCCTGTGCCCCTTCCGGCCAGGTTTCCTGACGGCTCTCCCGGTCTCTACCTGTCCCCTGCGCCTGCCACCCCTCCGATTTCCCGGCCCACCCTTTCTCACCGCTCCAGCCGCCTCCACCTCCTCGCTCACCCCGTGGCCACCCCAGTGCCCGGCAGGCCTGGCTCTCACGGCCGCAGCACAGCCACCTGCGTCGTCGCCTCTCCTGGGACAGCCTGGGCCTGGCTGATCGTTCGGAGCCCAGGCTGGGAGTCCGCGTCCCTGGCCACATCACCCATGGCCTCGGCTCCAGGAGGGCGAGTGGGGGCCTCGGCATGGCTGTCGCCTGGGCCGCGGCGGCTCTCCTCTGCCTTTCATCCTCTAGGAGCCTGTCTCTCTGCGTCCGTGGCCCCGTCACCGTCCCCTCTGTGTCCAGAAGGCGGGGCTTCGCCAGCTGGACCCGGGTCCTGATCTCTGCCCTGGAGCAGGGGCACTGGAGTGAGCACAGGGGTCCCATGGCCTGGACACAGCCAGAATCCTGCCACTGCCCTGCCAACACCCGCTCCCTTTATTGCCAGAGCTGCCATGAAGGACACTGCCCGTTCATGCTGACCGAGTGCCCGGCGTGTAAAGGCCTCGTGCGCCTGGGTGAGAAGGAGCACCACCTGGAGCACCAGTGCCCGGAGCGGAGCCTCAGCTGCCGGCACTGCAGGGCGCCCTGCTGCCCGGCCGACATGAAGGTGAGCGTGCCGAGGCAGCACGCAGGCCCGCGCCTCCCTCCCTCGGCCTCCTGGCGTCTAGACGGGCCCGGCCCTGAGCCCGCGGACGCCCCCCGCACGCCAGGCCGAGGCTCTGACGGCCGCCGCGCACCTTGCAGGCACACCACCAGACCTGCCCCAAGTTCCCCCTGACGTGTGACGGCTGCGGCAAGAAGAAGATTGCCCGTGAGAAGGTGGGCGCTCTGGGCCCGAGGGTGGGCTCCATGTCTCTCCCGCCCCCCACCCCCCACGGCACTGCCCGGTGTCTGCGCCCTGGGCCCGCGGGGGCGGGGACCTGGTGCTTGGGTGCCCGCGCTGGCGGGGCCCCTTGTGCCCTGGGGGCTCTGTCTCTGAGGCGGGGCAGGGCGGGCAGCGGCTCTCGTCTGCTCCCGCAGTGCGTGGTCTCCCCTGCTGGCTGTGCGGGCAGCTGACCTGTGTGGCCGGCTGTCTCTCCAGCCCTCTGCTCTGGGGGGAGGACGAGAGCCCTGTGGCCTGTTTTCAGGGAGGCAGCTGTGGCGCGTCTGACAGAGTCCGTCCGTCTTTTCTTGAGTGTCTGGGGTCGCTCTGTGGAGAGAATGTGTTCGTAGCTGTGTTGAGCCGTCATGGTGCTCCAGGGCGAGGACTGGGCGGTGGGTGCTTTCTGGGCACATGGGGGCTCGAGTCCCTCCCAGGCCGGGAGGGGGCCCATCCTGACCCTCCCTGCCAGCCTTGGTCCCTCAGTCCTGGCCGCACAAGGGGTGAGAACTGCATCCCGGCTGGTTTCAGGTGGCGATGCTCGGGATGTGAACATGGCCAAAAGCTTTTCTGCCTTGAGTTTTACCAGCATTTCCCCTCTCTTTTTATATGGGGATGTAGTTTGATCCCTGGAGGAAGGCATGGCACCCCACTCCAGTATTCTTGCCTGGAGAACCTCATGGACAGGGGAGCCTGGCAGGCTACAGTCCGTGGGGTCGCAAAGGGTCAGACACGAGTAAGCGACTCCCGCTAGCTAACTCACCGCCAGCCTAGAGCCCCGGGGCCATAAATGGGCTGTAGAGGGGAGACGGCGGGGCTGCTTTCTGGGACTTGGAGGCCTGCGTGGGGAATAGAGGCTCTGTGGATGATCTGAGATGTCCTTAGCCTGTGCTGGCTTCAAGCACACACATGGCTGAGTTTGCATGTATGCGTGTGAACGTGAGCGTGCGTGTGCACGAGTGTGCACTGCAGCTTTGGGAGCACCTTGCTGGGCCTTGTCTGGCCTGAGTGTGCAGAAGCCGGTGGGGTGGGTCCGGGGACCTTTGCTCGGACTCTGACCTGGTCGGGGCCGCAGGGGTGAGTGGCCAGAGCAGAGGCGGAGCGGTGTTGACCCCAGGCCCGTCAGTTTCAGGACCACGTCCGGGCATGTGGCAGATGCCGGGTCCCGTGCCGATTCCACGCTGTCGGCTGCCCCGAGATGGTGAGTCCAGCTCTGCAGGCGGCCCAGCTCCTTGTTCCCCAGCAGAGGCCCTTCTGGGCACGCCTCTGCTCTTGCCCCAGCCCGGCCCGCGCGTGTCCTGGCTGTGCCCATTGTCCTCCCAGTAACCCCAGTGCCCAGCCTTGGCCAGCCAGTGGGAAGGATGCCCAGCACGTTGCACCCCCCGAGGTCTGGCCACGCCCCCTGCCCATCCGCTCACCTCGCTTCACCTGGCTATTCTGGGCAAAAGCCCCGTGGTCACCCTGGACCTGCTCCTGCCTATCGTCATGTCCAGTCTCCGGATGAGCGTCCATTCTTCCCAGGCGGCCCCTAGCCCTCCCCGCCTCGCTTCTGTGGCCTGCGTGGTCCGCTGTGAGATCTTGCTCCAGCCACTGGCCCAGCTGTCCTCCAGCGCCCCAGCTTTCTCTGGACCTTGAACCCGCCTCCTGTCTGTGGCCGCATCTGCCAGCTTCTCTGCGGCTCCCTTGGGCCTGGGCAGCTCCTTGTGCGCGTGGCCCTAGCCCTCCTCTCACCGGTTCCATGTCCCCGAGGGCTGGACATGTGCAGGCCTGGCCCCAAGAGATGGGCAGCCCAGCCTTCTGCTCTCGGCGGGGGCGGCCTGCTGGCGGCACCGGGCCTCAGCACCTGCCTTGTTTCTCTGAGGTTGAATGGGGGTGGGGCCCTCTTCGTCCCCTGGGTCTGTGTGTGCCCTCCTGCTTCTGGGCAGTGCAGTGCTGGGTGTTGCCCACGCGGGCCCGAGGGCTGTCAGTGGTCAGCGGAGGGGCCCGGGGCGTGAAGGGCCTCTTCTCGGCCTGTGGAGGGTCCCGTCCCGTTGGCCTCGTGGCTCCAGCAGCGTCCTCGGCGCAGCCTCCACGCTGGGCGCCCCAGGCTCCAGGGCGCAAGGCCTCCCGTGCAGCTCCGTCCCTGTATCTGTGCTCTAGACTCCTTGGCCCTTCCGACCCTCCACACTCACTGTGGAGCCCTGCAAGGTCCGTGGCTGCAAAGTCAGGCCTGTGCGGGGGGCTGCCTGAAAGTGAACTTCACCCCCACCCCCCACCGTGTGGCAGCGTCTTTGACGGCTCCTCCGGCACCTCACACGCGAGGGTGGCTCATGCATGAGGGCGGCCTGTGGGGAGGTCTGTGTCCCGAGGACGGGGTGGGTGGCGCCGCGCTGGCAGCTCAGTGTTGGGACTCGCCCCCCTGCCGCCCCGCACTCAGGCGCCAGCGCCTGCCGAGGTCTGCAGCCCGGGGCCTGGCGGGGCTGATGCTGTCGTCCCGGCAGGTGGAGAGTGAGCAGCAGCAGGAGCACGAGGCGCAGCGGCTCCAGGAGCACCTGGCCCTGCTGCTGGGCGCCCTGCTGGGTGCTGCACGGCCCCCGGGGGACGGCCACCCGCTCCTCGGCCAGGCCGAGGGCTCCTGGGAGGCCAGCACACCCTCCAGGGTGGCGGAGCTGCTGCAGAGGTGCGAGGCCCTGGAGCGGAAGACGGCCACCTTCGAGAACATCGTCTGTGTGCTGAACCGGGAAGTGGAGCGGGTGGCCGTGACGGCCGAGGCCTGTGGCCGGCAGCACCGGCTGGACCAAGACAGGATCGAGGCCCTGAGCAACAAGGTCCGTGCTGGGGGCGGGGTGTGGCCCGCAGTGCCCAGGCCTCCTCATACGGGCCGGGGGCCACGGGGCGTCCAAGCCAGGGCTGGAGGGTGGCGCCTGGGTGTCCGGCAGGCTCCCTGCTCCACCAGTGCCTGCGCAGAGCTCCCCTGGACCCCTCGCCCAACGGGGCAGAGCTCTGCCGGGGTCCAGCCGCAGCAGGATCCAGGGGTACCCTCAGGATGGGTGGCATTGGTGAGAGAGAGAGAGAGAGAGATGGGGAGACCAAGCTTCGGTGAGCAAGGCCCGTAACTTTATTTTCAAAAGGAGCTTTTATACCCTGACTTGTACATAAAGGGAAATGAAAGGTGCAAGGTCATGGAGAGTCAGCCCAAACACTCCAGCAGTTTTGCCCTTATCGAAACCAGGATTTTTTCTGTATGCCTTTTCATAAACAAGGGTCTTATGTTATGTCCATTATCTTCTGGCCTGGAGGCCTGTTGACATTTTATGACCCTTTTTTGATAAAGGTTGATCAACCAGAAAACTTGTTTTCCCTTGAAATGTTTTTTTCTTTATGTTTCGACCCTGTGTCAGCCTCAGGAAATACTAAACAGAGCTACGTTCTCATGGAGCAACGGTGCACTGGGTTACAGCAAAGAAAGAACTTACTGGCTCAGAGGTCTGATGTGGTTCATACCAAGGCTACTACTTGTTTTTCTTACATTCCAGCCTGTTAGCTAATGCACTCCCAGGTGCACAGTGGGTAAGGGATATGGGAACTTGGCAGCAAGCATTGGCTCAACAGTGAAGCCCTTTACCGGAACTGTTCTAATGATTTTTCGCCCCTTAAAGGGCTCTGTGCCCGTTAGGACTTTTAGAATGTCTGGCTTCCTGTGCCTCTCATGGTTGGAAGTCTGTGAACAGTCATGTGTGTTAGTTCTAAGAGTAAGGAAAACCTGTCAAGAAAGCTAGAATACTAATGGGGGTTTGAATTGAAATACTCCTTTCATGCCCAGGAGACTTATCAACTTAGAGCCCTAAGTTGATTTTCTCCAGAGAAAGGTGGCGGGGATAGCCCCCTGCTAACATCAGAAGAGTTGGTGAGAGGCGCACGATAGTAAACAGCAGGCAGACAGGTTCTGGTTCGGGGTGGATGCTCTAGCAGGTCCAGGGAGACCGAGTCCTGGTCTGCCTTGCCCGTCAGGTCTCGTCCACGTGCCCTTGTCGTGGGTGGGATCTCCCGTGCTGGCTCCCGGCATTGCTCCTCTGGGCCCCTCGCCCGACGGGGCAGAGGTGGCCGTGCCTCCTGGGTGGGGGTCTCCGGGGCACAGAACCTACCTGCGGCAGCTGACCCCAGGAAGGCTGAGGCGCTGGGCGAGGGGCCGTCCTTCTGGAGATGGGGACAGGCGTGGAGGTCTGCCACGAGCTGGTGCGTGCCGGACGGAAGCTGGTCCCCGAGGGCCTGGTGGAGGCCCGTCCTCACGGCCCCGCACCCCAGGTGCAGCAGCTAGAGAGGAGCATCGGCCTGAAGGATCTGGCCATGGCCGACCTGGAGCAGAAGGTCCTCGAGATGGAGGCGTCCACCTTCGACGGCGTGTTCATCTGGAAGATCTCGGACTTCTCCAGGAAGCGCCAGGAAGCCGTGGCCGGCCGCACGCCCGCCATCTTCTCCCCAGGTGCTGTGCTGGGCCTTCCCGCCCCCACCCCCAGGCTGGGGTCTGCTGCAGGCTTGCTCCCTGCTCCTCACCCTCCTCGCTCTTACACGTCCGCCCCCGCTGCGTCCAGTGCTCAGCCCTCCGCTCCTCGCTGGACGGGAGGCTCGTCCAGACTGGGGGTGGCCGACCTTGGCCCTCTGCCCAGAGCCCTGGGAGCTGCATGTTGACCCAGCCCGAGCCCCCCGGCCGGCATCCGGGCCAGCAGGGCTCACGCTCAGGCCTCGTTTCTGAGCGCTCTGTGTCTGTCTGCACCGGTGGCTGAGCCCTCCTGGAGCCCAGGCTGGGTGGCAGGCACTGTGGGGAGGCTGCGCGGCTGGCCCGGCTCACCCCCCTGCCCTGCAGCCTTCTACACCAGCAGGTACGGCTACAAGATGTGCCTGCGCGCCTACCTCAACGGGGACGGCACGGGGCGCGGCACCCACCTGTCTCTCTTCTTCGTGCTCATGCGTGGCCCGCACGACGCCCTCCTGCGCTGGCCCTTCAACCAGAAGGTGCGTGGGGGGCTGCCTCAGAGAGCTCGTGTGCCAGGGCGGCGGGCCGCCGGGCTGAGCCAGGGACCCAGGTTTGTGTCTAGGTCAAGGCGGAAGTGAGGGGACGCACAGCCCCGTGTCCCTCATGGAGGCTGTGGCGTCCCGGAGTGCAGGGCGGGGTCGCGCTTCTTCCCTCGGCCGGGGCAGCTGGGAGCTCCTGCTGAGAAAACGCCCGTGAGACAGGTGTTCTCAGAGAGAGGCCCCACGGCCCGCAGGCCGCACGCTGGCGCCAGCCTCGGGCCTCTGCCAGCGGACGGGCCGGGACGGGCACAGACGGACGAGCCCAGCCGGCCGCGGAGCCGTGACTCCCTGCCGGCCCCGGGCGCTCCTCCCAGGTGACCCTGATGCTGCTGGACCAGAACAACCGAGAGCACGTGATCGACGCCTTCAGGCCCGACGTGAGCTCGTCGTCCTTCCAGAGGCCGGTCGCCGACGTGAACGTTGCCAGCGGCTGCCCGCTCTTCTGCCCTGTCGCCAAGGTGGAGGCCAAGGGCTCCTACGTGCGCGACGACGCCATCTTCATCAAGGCCATCGTGGACCTGACCGGGCTCTAGCCGCCTCGCGCAGCGCGGTCCTGCGCTGGCTGCGCACCCGCTGAGCTCAGTCCCGAAGAGCCCATCCGGAGCGGGGCCGGGCTGCGGGCTGTGTGTCCCTGGCGGGTGTGCCCCGCAGGCCTGGAGCCCTCAGCCCGCAGCAGGGCGGCCGCAAGGAGCCCGGGAGAGGAGGGTCGGCCTCGGGCCTGGCTGCCGCTCGGGGGAGATCCCTGCTGGGCCAGCCTGACAGGCTGCATGTCGGGGGTGCCCCGTGTCCCCTGTCCTGCAGGGTGTGGGGGGGGCCCAGCCCTGCCGAGAGACGTCAACTTTCCCGTCCATGAGGGGAGGTGTTGGCAAACTCTCAGCTCTTTGTGCTGAGTGCTGTCCTGGCTCCGGCCCTGGGAGCAGTGACCCTGAGTGCCCGTGGCTCCTGGACACCGTGGACCTCAGGGAAGTCGGCTGTTCTCCTGGGAGACTGCTTGCTGGGCAGCTTCCCTCCCTCAGGTCTCACCAGGGGCTGCGTGGAGAGCAGGGCCCCAGGCCTGAAAAGTGCCGGTGGCTTTGTCTTCAGTGGGGGCCTGATGTGGAGTCGCCCCAGGAGCAGCCTCGCCTGCCCTGGGGGTCCCCTTGACAGCGGCAGAGCCCGGGCGGCCTGAGCATGGGACGCAGCTGGTGGGCCCTGTCGGGGCCTCAGCCCTGGGGCCTCCGGCCGGGCGCAGGTCCTGGCCGCTGGCTGTCCACACCCGGCTGTGCTCGTGACTGCGACTGGGAGACTCGAGGGCCAGGTCCTCAGAGACCCCGTGCCAGGCGGGTCGGGGAGGCCCGCTCAGCACTGCCGCCCTTGCTGCTCTGGTTGCGCCGTTAAACAGCAGCAAGGCATGGAGAGCTTCCAACTCCGTGCCCAGAGTTAACCACGTGCACGTTTTGAATTACATATTTTAATTAAAAAGAGGCGTTGCAGAAAAGCGGAGTCCTGCTTCCTCCCCCTCGCGCCGCCTCAGCTAGCCAAGGCGCTGCCCTCGCCGATTCAGGCCTTCTGCTGTGCGTGGCATTTCCGTCTCCGTGTGTGGTCTCCCACGTGTGAGACGTGTGCACCGCGTCCCCCGCGGGGCCCCGTCCTCTGCCCCAGGGTGGAGAGCCTGGCGTGCTGAGCACGGCGGGGTGTGAACACCAGCCCCCGCGTCTGTCGCCTCCCCACTCTGCTCCCACAGACACACACCTGCCCGCGCCCGTCTTGGGCTGGCGGGGCGTCCCTGCTGCCCTGTGTCCCGCCCAGCCCTGCGCACAGGCGCGCAGCTGCGGCAGGACCCGTCCTGGCTGGAGGACGTGCCTGGAGCCCCGTGCCTGTTTGTGCTGCTGTGGTCGGTGAGGGGCACGTCCTGTATGTGCCAGACCCGTGGCTGATGGCCGTCATGGGTCGAACTGTGTTCCCCCAAAGCTACAAAGTGCTGTTTCTCGGTACTTATTAGAATGTGACCTCGTTTGGAACGACAGCCTTTACAGAGAGAAGTTACAGGGAGGCGCTAGGCTGGGTGCAACCCAGCATGCCCGGAGCCTGTGGACAAGCAGAGGGGAGCGCACGCGCAGGCTCGGTGCGCGCTGCGTCTGGAGCCCCGGAGACAGCAGGCGAGCCCAGGAAGAGCCCGGGAGGGCGCCTCCCCAGGAGCGGCCCTGCCAGCCCCGTGAGTTCCGACCTGAGCCTCCACGACTCAGAGAGGATCAGTTCTCCATTTTAAACTTCCCGGCGTGCGACTCCCTGTCTGGGCCGCATAGGAAGCCGCCGGGGAGGGCTCAGCTGTGTCTTCGCGGCCTCTGCCGACTGGCTTCGCCTTTCGCTGAGAGGAGCACTGGCCTCTGTGGCGGTCACTTCTGATGCGTCTCTTTCTGCCGCGTGTGTTTTGAGGCTCTGCTGTTCGCTGCACACACGTGTGGGACGGCTCTGTCTGCTTGATGGGCCGGCTGCCTCTCCAGGCGGCATCGCTGGCCTCTCCCTGGTCGGTCACCACACATGCTTGGAGAACTCGGGAGAGGGTTTCCCGTTGCTGCCGCTGCTGCCTCCTGCTCACGTCGTGTCCTGTCGGGAGAGCGCCTCCACCAGGCCCAACAGAGCGGGGCCTTCCCACTGCAGACCGAGTTCCGGGCTGTCCACCTTTCCTCAGCACTCGGAAGATTGGCTGCTTCTGGGCCTCCCTGGCGGGCCAGCGGCTAGGGCTCCGGGCTTGCACCGCCACGGCCCGAGTTCAATCCCCGGTTGGAAGTGGAGGTCCCGCAAGCCAAGGCGTGCCCACCCAGAGTGCTGCTTCCTGCAGCCCTGGGTCTCTGGGAGGGCCACATGGCCCCACGCGCCGTCCCCTGGGCAAGCTGCGTCTCCACTCTGCGTCAGCATCCTGTCTTCACTCTCACCTCTGACTACTTGTGTCCGGGTGTGTGTGCTGTCCCCGAGTCCTGCTCAGCTTCTCCAACCTGTCGGTTTGTATCTTCCACCGACTCTGCGGACCTTGTCAGCCGCTACTTCTTTGAACCTCTTCCTTCTGCCCGCAGCCCTCAGACCCGCACTCGCCCTCACCTGCTCTCCTCTCCGCCCTCTGTCCTCAGTCACGTTCGCTGGCTCTCTGACTTCATCCTGCTGTTGAGTCTGTCTAGTGAGTTTGTTTCTTTGCTGAGACGTATCTGCCCTAACGTCTGTGGCACGGCGTGTGATGCTCGCTTAGGTGTCTGAGCAGCCGCCACAGCCCCATCTGCTCACGCGGACACGCTCGGCACCTCCGGGCGTCTCTTTCCCCCAGATCTAGGTGGCTGGCACCTCCGGGCGTCTTTCCCCTGGTTCTAGGTGGCTGGCACCTCCAGGCGTATCTCCCCGGTTCTGGGAGGCTGGCACCTCCGGGCGTCTCTCTCCCGGTTCTGGGTGGCTGGCACCTCCGGGCGTCTCTCTCCCCAGCTCTGGGTGGCTGGCACCTCCGGGCGTCTCTCCCCGGCTCTGGGTGGCTGGCACCTCTGGGCATCTCTCCCTGGTTCTGGGGGGCTGGCACCTCCGGGCGTCTCTCTCCCCGGTTCTGGGTGGCTGGCACCTCCGGGCATCTCTCCCCGGTTCTGGAGGGCTGGCACCTCCGGGCGTCTCTCTCCCCGGTTCTGGGGGGCTGGCACCTCCGGGCGTCTCTCCCAGCTCTGGGGGCTGCTGTGCATTAGACTCGACGTGGACGTCATCTGGTCTGGGTCTGGTTAGGCTCAGGCTCATGGCCCCACCGCAACCCGTGGGCTGGACCCCACATCTGCTGTCCCCCCAAGCCGTCCTCTCTGGATGGGCCCCGTGTGTGCACCCCCAGCCCTGGGCGGGGACGCAGGCCCTCCTCTCTGGACGGGCCCCCTGTGTGTGCACCCCCAGCCCTGGGCGGGGACGCAGGCACTGCTCTGTGAGCTCACCAGGCCTTGGGTCAGATCCTCGGGACCAGCCCCACAGTCGAGGGGCTCCTGGGCCTCACAAGCCCTGCATGGGCTGTTTCTCAAGCCGCTCCCTCTGGCCTGGTTGCCAGCACCCTGTCTGGCCCCCAGCCTGAAACCTGGCGCCTGTGGCCTGGCCGTCAGGCCTCTCCTCAGGCGCTGCACCTGGGGCCACAGAGCCTTCAGGGGTCGCCCCGCCTCTCAGCACTCAGTCCGCTTCATGAGCCCCCTTTCCTGCCCCTCGGAGGGCTGGCGGCCGTGCTGCAGGCCAGGCAATTGAAGGTGGGCGCTGGGGAGAGTTGCGGTCCTGAGGCCCGGCTGCCCTGGTCCCCTCTGCAGAGCCTTGGGCGGTGGGTCCACCGTGCTCTGCCCGGGAGGGGCGGGGCCTCGAGCTGCTCCCTACTGAGCTTGGAGGCTCGAGTGGGGCTCCTGCCCTCCGTCAGACCTCTGCTCGCACCCTGGGGACCGTCTCCTCTGCAGAGCCACTCCCAGGCGCCCCGTTCCCCTTCTGGCAGGTTTCTGCTGCTCTGCTTTCTGTCGTCTGACTCCGCAGCAGCGGGGCCAGGTCCAGCCTCCTTCTCTGTGTGAAGCGCTTAGCCCCATCGCTGTACGTCTTCCCTGCCAGCTCCCTTTTAAATGTCAGTTTCTGCCTGTTCTCAATTCCTGCTCTGCTGTTTCTGCTGTACAGGTTTCCTATTTCCTTGACGGCTTTCAATTAAAACACATCCCCGGTCTTTTCCAGAAACTGTTTCATCTTGCAGCTCCTCAGGGCCAGTAGTGTCCATGGGGTCTGCTGGCTCCAGACTGCGGCTCCAGGGCGGTGCACCCCGGCTCCGCCGCTGTTGGGCCCCCTCCCCTATTCTCACGGGTCCAGCGGTTTGCAGACAAATCAAGGAATGTGATTTGTGCGTGCCCCTGCTTCTGATGCGGCACTGGGGTCTGTCCTTGGGGAGTCGCTGTGCTGCTGGCTGGCTCCTCCAGACACATTGCCCTTTGGTGTGAAGTCCTCCTAGGCTAGCTTGCCTGTGTGAGCCTGGCCCTGCCTGGCCCGTCTCCCTCCTGCCGGCTTGACTGTGACCCCGCAGGCGACTGGGCCGGCCCCTGCTCACCGCTGCCTCTGGCTGGAAGGATGTGAGGTCCCCTAGGGCCTGTCCACGCCTTTCTCGACCATCGTGTTGAGGTGCCGTGTGGGGCCGACCACAGTTCAGCACCGCTGCTCCCCGCGGGACTGCTCAGCAGGCCTGCCGCCACGTCAGAGCCCCCGCCCCTAGCACCCCCAGACGACACAAGGGCTGGGTGAGCCTTGGGAGGGGCCGCGGCCACCCCTGCCCCTCTGCTGTGTCCAGCCACGTGCCAGGCGCCACAGGGCTCTGCCACTGCCCCAGCCAAGGCCCCCTTGAGGACTCCAAGCCCTGAGCCGGTGGTTCCACAGGCACCCAGGCAGGCAGAGCTCCGGTTTCCCAACCGGCTGGCCCGCCCGCCTGCCTGCCGTCAGACTCCTCCTGTGCCCCCTACTGGCAGGGAGCAGGCACACAGTGGGCCTGTTCAGGAGTCGGTGCCGGGGGCCTTGTTTAGACGCGGTGGGGGCTACAGCTGGGGATGCGCACTTGAGTCCCCGCTGGCCGGCTCAGGGCAGCCCCAGCATGTGGCCTGGGGCCCCCCACCCCATCCAGCAAGTACAAGGGCCCGAGTAGACGCCACGCCCTCCCTGCACAGAGGCTGGTCAGTGCTGTGCTCCTGCCAGCTGTTTATTCAGACCCTGAACAGGCGACCAGTGACATGCAGGTCCCCTGGGCTCACGACGGCCTGACCGCCTTGCAGCCCTGATGCTGGGCAGCTCCCAGAGGAGGGGCCCCGGCTCCCTGGGCAAGGCTGGGCCATGAACAGAGCCAGGCCCCACAGGGGCTGCCAGGGCACACGTGGTGCTGACGGGCCCAGGGCCCAGGCCCAGGGGAAAGGGGTGGGTGGGGGCGGGGGACCCAGTGTCCTGTGCACCCCGGGCCAGTCAGAGGTGACCCTGGCTGCCCGGCGCTGAGCAGCACAGCTGTGGGAGGCAGTGTGTGTGCGCGAGCGTGGTGGGGGCGGGGCCGCGCTCCCTGCGGCCTCCTGGCCCCCTTCCTAAGGCATCCCTGTGGCGAGCTGCTCTGCCCCTGTGCGGTCCGGGCGGCGCTTAGCCCTGGGAAAGGGCCGCGGGCGTGCTCGGCGGGCCCGGCGCCTCAGCGCTTCTGGCTGGCGAACCAGGAGAAGAAGGGGCGTGGGCGCGGGCGCGGGGCCTGGAGGACGCGCACGGTGCGTGGCGAGCGCCAGGCTTTGATGGTGGCGTCGTCGCTGGCCGTCAGCAGGAGCTCTTGCTCCTGGGGGCTGAAGACCACCGAGTTGACCACATCCTCGTGCCGCAGCTTGGCCAGGCAGATGTTGTAGTGGCGGTCCCAGATGTAGCCGTGGCGGTCCTCGGCCCCACTGGCGAGCGGACAGTGCAGTGAGCCCCGCCCCGCCCCGCGCCGCCCCGCCCCGCCCCCGCCCCGCCCTGGCATCACCCTGCCACCTGGCCACGAAGTCCCTGCTGACGTCCAGGAAGATGAAGAAGCACTCGTCGTTGGGCGTGTAGGCGCGGTGCGCGCGCAGAGCCCGCTTCACCTCCCGCATGGTCTTGAGATCGAAAACCAGCAGGTCGATCTCCTCGGCGATGGGTGGCGGCTGCATGGGGTCGGCCACCACGGAGCCGCTGGGCCAGGCGCGGCTGTTCACGTACAGGTACCTGTGCCGGCACACGGCTCAGTGTGCGCCCACGGAGCGCTGCCCGCCCCCGGGCCCCCCACAGAGGCCCACCTGTTGTCAGGGGACAGGCCCATGCCGATGATGTGTCCATGCACGTCGATGACGTGGTCCAGCGCATCGAAGAAGGCGTCGGAGCCCCGGCCCTCGCCCAGCACGGGCCCGGCTGTGGTCATCTGGTGCGGCAGGATCTGCTTGATGCCTGCAGGAGGGCGGGGGTGGGGGCGGCGCCTCGGTGCCTGGCAGTTCCCAGATGGCTGGGGTGCTGCCTGCCCTGCACCCCCAGATCTGAACGTGTGCCTGCCCAGGGGTGAGTGGGGGGCAGTGCTGGACTACAGCGTGCCCCGCCCCCCCAACCCCAGACAAGCGGAGGAACGGACTTTGCCTGCAGACAGGCCCGCCCCAGGCCCCTCACCGATCTGGTGCGGCGAGTAGGTGAGGCAGCCGGTGG
>SJYO01018222.1:6361-20000 GCA_006410555.1 Capra ibex | reverse complement strand
TTCTACCTCTTCGAGATATGTCAGTTGTTTTTATTCTGGTCCTCGACTGACCGAGTCTAGTACTTGAGGAATAATGGTTTAAGTCTGAGTTTATCTTCTTTTATCCCTTTTGACGATCTGGTAAGTCCATACTGGATTTAGTTTAGGGAATACTAATACGTCACCTTCACTCTTTATCTAAATTCCCGGATCTAGACTATCTATCTCACGGACTACTTGATACCTTACTCCAAGCACTGTAACATGTCCTCTGTCCCTAGTTCTGGTAGTGGTTCCTTTACTTTACGTTTTTTCGTTTTACCGACAGACCCCTCCGGAATGTTTATCGACACTTTTCTTCTCCGCTCTTCGTATCCTCTTTTCCTTTCTATATTCGTAGACTTACGTCTCAAGGTTTCTTATCGTTCTTCTCTATTCTTTCGGAAGAAGTCGCTAGTCACGTTTATTTATCTCCTTTTCTTGTCTTACCCTTTCTGATCTCTAGAGAAATTCCTTTAATCTCTATGGTTCCCTTATAAAGTACGTTTTTACCCGAGTTATTTCCTGTCTTCACCAGACCTGAATTGTCTTCGTCTTCTATAATTCTTCTCCACCGTTCTTATGTGTCTTCTTGACATGTTTTTCTAGAAGTACTGGGTCTATTAGTACTACTACACTAGTGAGTAGATCTCGGTCTATAGGATCTTACACTTCAGTTCACCCGGAATCTTTTGTAGTGATGCTTGTTTCGATCACCTCCACTACCTTAAAGTTAACTCGACAAAGTTTAGGACTTACTACTACGACACTTTCACGATGTGAGTTTTACGGTCGTTTAAACCTTTTGAGTCGTCATCGGTGTCCTGACCTTTTCCAGTCAAAAGTAGGGTTAGGGTTTCTTTCCGTTACGGTTTCTTACGAGTTTGATGGTGTGTTAACGTGAGTAGAGTGTACGATCATTTCATTACGAGTTTTAAGAGGTTCGGTCCGAAGTCGTTATCCACTTGGCACTTGAGGGACTACAAGTTCGACCAAAATCTTTTCCGTCTCCTTGGTCTCTAGTTTAATGGTTGTAGGCGACCTAGTACCTTTTTCGTTCTGTTACGGTCTTTTTGTAGATAAAGACGAAATAACTGATACGGTTTCGGAAACTGACACACCTAGTTTTATTTGGCACCTTTTAAGACCTTCTCTACCCTTATCGTCTGGTGGAGTGGACGGAGAACTCTTTAGACATACGTCCAGTCCTTCGTGGTCAATCTTGACCTGTACCTCGTTGTCTGACCAAGGTTTATCCTTTTCCTCATGTAGTTCCGACATATAACAGTGGGACGAATAACTTTAAGATCCGTCTCATGTAGTACTCTTTGCGACCTCACCTTCTTTATGTTCGACCTTAGTTCTAACGGCCCTCTTTATAGTTGTTGGAGTCTATACGTCTACTGTGGTGGGAATACCGTCTTTCACTTCTCCTTGATTTTTCGGAGAACTACTTTCACTTTCTCCTCTCACTTTTTTGACCGAATTTCACGTTGTAACTCTTTTCCTTCTAGTACCGTAGGCCAGAGTAGTGAAGTACCCTTTATCTACCCCTTTGTTACCTTTGTCACAGTCTGAAATAAAAAAACCCGAGGTTTTAGGACGTCTACAACTAACGTCGGTACTTTAATTTTCTGCGAATGACGAACCTTCTTTTCAATACTGGTTGGATCTATCGTATAAGTTTTCGTCTCTGTAATGAAACGGCTGATTCCAGGTAGATCAGTTCCGATACCAAAAAGGACAGTAGTACATACCTACACTCTCAACCTGACACTTCTTCCGACTCGCGGGTTCTTAACTACGAAAACTTGACACCACAACCTCTTCTGAGAACTCTCAGGGAACCTGACGTTCCTCTAGGTTGGTCAGGTAAGACTTCCTTTAGTCGGGACCCTAAAGAAACCTTCCTTACTACGATTTCGACTTCGAGGTCATGAAACCGGTGGAGTACGCTTCTCAACTGAGTAACCTTTTCTGAGACTACGACCCTCCCTAACCCCCGTCCTCCTCTTCCCCTGCTGCCTCCTACTCTACCGAACTACCGTAGTGGCTGAGCTGCCTGCACTCAGACTCACTTGAGACCCTCAACTACTACCTCTACCTCCGGACCGTACGACACTAAGTACCGCAGTGTTTTTCAGCCTGTGCTGACTCGCTGACTTGACTTGACTTGACTTTACCCAATTTACGAGGTTGGTTATCTTTATTTGACCAACTTACCTATATCTCCATTCTAGGGACATATACAACAGATGTTCTCTGGGTGAAGTTTGGATCCCTGTGTATGTCTGACTTTCACTCCCCGACCTTTTTCTATAAAATACGTTTGACTTCGGTTTTCTTTCGCCCCACCGTCATGAGTATAGTCTATTTTCTCTGAAATTTATTTCTACAATATTCTCTGTTTCTTCCTGTGATGTATAACTAGTTCGTTAATTAGGTTCTTCTGTTTTATTCATAATATATACGTGGGTTGTATTCTCGTGGAGTTGTGTATTCCGTTTACGATTGTTGAGAATTTCCCCTTTGGTTGTCATTATGTTATTATTACCCTCTGAAATTATGGGCGTGAGTTTGTTTACTCGTCTAGTATGTCTTTCTTCTAATTAATTTTGTGTTTTCCAAAGTGGAAAAAGAGTATGTGTGTCTTGTAAGAGGTCTTATATAGTACAAAATACCATGTTTAGTTCGGATCCATTTAAAATTTTTTAAATTTATTAAAGTACGTCGAAAAGACTAGTGTCACGACATTCTAATGTCTAGTCGATGTCCTTTTTTTGGATATTTTTGTGTTTATGTACTTCCCATTCGTTGTACGAAGACTTATTGTTTGTCTAGTGACTTCTTCATTTTTTCATTTAGTTTCATACGGACCTTTGTTTAATGTTACTTTTGTGTCATTGGGTTTCGGATACCCTACGTCATTTTCGTTAGGATTTCTCCTGTCAAGTATGGTTATGTTCAGATGGAATTCTTTGATTCTCTTTAGTTTATTGGATTAGAATGTAGATTTCGTTGTTCTTCTTGTCTTTTTAGGGGATTCAATCATCTTCCTTTCTTTAATATTTCTAGTCTTGTCTTTATTTACTTTATCTTTACTTCCTCTGATATCGTTTCTAGTCCTTTTGATTTTCGATCAAGAAATCTTCTATTTGTTTTAATTGTTTGACAATCGCTCTGAGTTTTTTTTTATTTCCTCTTCTTAGAATAGTTATTTTAATCTTTATTTTTTCACTTCATTGTTGTCTGTTGTGTCTTTATGTTTTATAGTATTCTCTGATGATACTCTTCGAGATACGGTTATTTTTCCTGTTGAACCTTCTTTACCTGTTTAACAATCTTTTTACATTGGAAGGTTTTACCTTGGTCCTTCTTTATCCTTTATACTTGGTCGGTTAGTATTCGTACCTTTAACTTTGACATTATTTTTTTAGAAGGTTGTCCGTTTACAGGTCCTGGTCTTCCGAAGTGTCCACTTAAGATGGTTTTTAAATGTCTTCTCGATTGTGGATAGGACGAGTTTGTGAAGGTCTTTTAACGTCTCCTTCCTGTCGAGGGTTTGAGTAAGATGCTCCGGTGGTAGTGAGACTATGGTTTTAGTCTGTGTCTACGGTGTTCTTTTTTTTTTTTTCCTTTCTTTTTTTCTTTCTTTTAACGTTCGGTTTATAGTGACTGTTTGTATCTACGTTTGTACAGGTTGTTTTAAGATCGTTTGTTTTAGGTTGTTGTGTAATCTTTCCAGTATATAGTATTAGTTCACCTGAAATAGGGTCCCTACGTTCCTACGAAGTTGTATACGTTTAGTTAGTTACACTATGTCGTAAAGTTTTTTAACTTTCTATTTTTGGTACACTACTAAAGTTATCTAACTCTCTTTTAGAAACTATTTTAAGTTGTGTGTAAACACTATTTTGGAGAAGTCTTTCGTTTGTGTCTTCCTTGTATGGAGTTGTATTATTTCCGGTATATATTGTTTGTGTGTCGTTTATAATAGAAGTTGTCACTTTTTGACTTTCGTAAGGAAGATTCTAGTCTTTGTTCTGTTCCCACGGGTAAGAGTGGTGATAATAAGTTTTATCAAAACCTTGAGAATGGTGTCTTTAGTGTCTTCTTTTTTATTTCATCTTCCTTAGGTCTAACATTTTCTTCATTCAAACGTCTACTGTACTAAGAGATGTATCTTTTGGGATTTCTACGATGGTCTTTTAATTATGTCGGTTAGTTACTTATATCATTTCAGTGTCTTATATTTTAATTGTGTATCTTTAGGAAACGTAAGGATATGTGACTATTACTTTATAGCATTTCTCTTTACTGCCTTTGTTCAGGTAGTACTGACGCTGTTTTACTTATTTTATGAATCCTTATTTGGATGGATTAAACCCGTCCAGTACCTCCTGTCCAGACTGTCTTACACCAGGTGACCTCTTTCCTTACCGTTTGGTGAAGTCATAAGAACGGAACTCTTGTGGTACTTGTCATACTTTTCCGTTTTACTATCCTATGACTTTCTCCATGAGGGGTCCAGTCGTCCACGGGTTATACGATGACCTCCAGTCACCTCTTTATTGAGGTCTTTCTTACTTCCCTACCTCGGTTTCGTTTTTGTTATGGGTCGACACCTTCACTGACCACTATCTTCGTTCCAGGCTACGACATTTCTCGTTATAACGTATCCTTGGACCTTACAGTCCAGGTACTTAGTTCCGTTTAACCAGCACCAGTTTGTCCTCTATCGTTCTCACTTGCAGCTGTAAGATCCGATTTTGAGGTTATGAAACCGGTGGAGTACGTTTCTCAACTGAGTAACCTTTTCTGAGACTACGACCCTCCCTAACCCCCGTCCTCTTCTTCCCCTGCTGTCTCCTACTCTACCGACCTACCGTAGTGACTGAGCTACCTACACTTAGACTCACTTGAGGCCCTCAACCACTACCTGTCCCTCCGGACCACACGACACTACGTACCCCAGCGTTTCTCAATCTGTGCTGACTCGTGGACTTGACTTAACTTGACTTGACTTTCTCTGTTTTCGGAACATACGTCTTTTGATACTGCGTCTACTTTCTTTAGTCTCTTGTGTCTACCTCGTTATATGGTACAAGTCCTGACCTTTTTAGTTATAACACTTTTACTGAAATGATGGGTTTCGTTAAATATCTAAACGTTAAGAATAGTTTGACGGTTACCATAAAAAGTGTCTTGATCTTGTTTATTAAGGAGTTACACATACCTTTGTGTTTTCTGGGACTTATCGGTTTCGTTAGAGCTCTTTCTTCTTACTTTGTCCTCTTTAGTTGAAAGGACTGAAGTCGGATATGATGTATGTCGGATGTGATATGACTCATCGGTTTATGACACAATGTGAGTTATACGCTCGTTTAAACCTTTTGAGTCGTCACCGGTGTCCTGACCTTTTCCAGTTAAAAGTAAGGTTAGGGTTTCTTTCCGTTACAGTTTCTTATGAGTTTAATGACGTATTAATGTGAGTAGAGTGTGTGATCATTTCATTACGAGTTTTAAGAGGTTCGGTTCGAAGTCGTTATACACTTGGCACTTGAAGATCTACAAGTTCGACCGAAATCTTTTCCGTCTCCTTGGTCTCTAGTTTAACGGTTGTAGGCGACCTAGTTTTTTCGTTCTCTGGAGGTCTTTTTGTAGATAAAGACGAAATAACTGATACGGTTTCGGAAACTGACACACCTAGTGTTATTTGACACCTTTTAAGACTTTCTCTACCCTTATGGTCTGGTGGACTAGACGGAGAACTCTTTGGATATACGTCCAGTCCTTCGTTGTCAATCTTGACCTGTACCTTGTTGCTGACAAAGGTTTATCCTTTTCCTCATGCAGTTCCGACATATAACAGTGGGACGAATAAATTGAAGATACGTCTCATGTAGTACTCTTTGCGACCTGACCTTCTTTGTGTTCGACCTTAGTTCTAACGGCCCTCTTTATAGTTATTGGAGTATATACGTCTATTGTGGTGGGAGTACCGTCTTTCACTTCTCCTCGATTTTTCGGAGAACTACTTTCACTTTCTCCTCTCACTTTTTCAACCGAATTTCGAGTTGTTACTCACTGACTTGACTTGACTTAACTATATGTTTATATGTTATAACTTATGTTTATATGTTATAACTTATCGACTTATTGGTTTCGTTAGAACTCTTTCTTCTTACTGTGTCCTCCTTAGTTGAAAGGACTGAAGTCAGATATGATATATGTTGGAGTCAAGTTAAGTCAAGTCAAGTCAACGAGTCAGCACAGACTGAGGAACACTGGGGTACTTAGCGTCATGCGGTCCGGAGGAACAGGTAGTGGTTGAAGGTCTCAAGTGAGTTTAAGTTCAGGCAACTTAGCCACTACGGTAGGTCGGTAGAGTAGGAAACAGCAGGGGAAGAGGAGGACGGGGGTTAGGAGGGTCGTAGTCAGAAAAGGTTACTCAGTTGAGAAACGTACTCCACTGGTTTCATAACCTCAAAGTCGAAGTCGTAGTCGGGAAGGTTACTTGTGGGTCCTGACTAGAGGAAATTTTACCTAACCAACCTAGAGGAACATCAGGTTCACTGAGAGTTCTCAGAAGAGGTTGTGGTGTCAACTTTTCGTAGTTAAGAAACCGTGAGTCAAAGAAGTGTCAGGTTGAGAGTGTAGGTATGTACTAGTTACCTTTTTGGTATTTGAACTGATCTACCTGGAAACAACCGTTTCATTAAAGAGACGAAAAATTATACGACAGATCCAACCAATAGTCTCTTCCGCTACCGTGGGGTGAGGTCGTAAGAACGGACTTTTTAGGGTACCTGTCTCCTCGGACCATCCGACGTCAGGTACCCCAGCGTTTCTCAGCCTGTGCTGACTCGCTGAAGTGAAAGTGAAAAGTGAAAGTACGTAACCTCTTCCTTTACCGTTGGGTGAGGTCACAAGAACGGACCTCTTAGGGTCCCTGTCCCCTCGGACTACCCGACGACAGATACCCCAGCGTGTCTCAGTCTGTGCTGACTTTGCTGAATCGTCGTCGTCGTCGTCAAACCAATATTGAAAGGAAGGTACCTCATTTTCAGAAAATTAAAGTACAGACGTTAGTGGTACACGTCGCTAAAACTTCGGGGAGTTTTATTTCAGACTGTGACAAAGGTTACAAAGGGGTAGATAAAGGGTACTTCACTACCCTGGTCTCCGGTACTAGAATCAAAAGACTTACAACTCGAAATTTGGTTGAAAAAGTGAGCGGAGAAAGTGAAAGTAGTCCTCCGAAAAATGAAAGAGAAGGGAAAGACGGTATTCCCATCACAGTAGACGTATAGACTCCAATAATTATAAAGAGGGCGGTCAGAACTAAGGTCGAACACGAAGAAGGTCGGGTCACAAAGAGTACTACATGAAACGTGTATTCAATTTATTCGTCCCACTGTTATATGTCTGAACTGCATGAGGAAAAGATAAACCTTGGATAGACAACAAGGTACAGGTCAAGATTGACAACGAAGGACTGGACGTATATCCAAAGAGTTCTCCGTCAAGTCCAGATATGATATCATATTGGCAGTTCTGTCATACCATGAATGTGTTTTTATCTTTATATCTAGTTACTTTGTTATATATTTCAGACCTCTATTTAGGTATGTGGGTACCTGTCGAATAGAAATTGTTTACTCCATTTAAATATATTATCTCTTTTCTGTCAGAGAAGTTGTTCACCACTTCTCTTTTGACCAGTTGGTACACATTTTCTTACTTTGATCTTGTGTGTTAACGGAAACTTACTCTTGAAAGAAAGGTCATAAAACTCCAGATGTTCCGTATAGTAATTTTTAATACTAACACCTTTTATTCCTGTCAAATTTATATTGACTCCCTACTCCGACATCAAAAAGAAGAACTAATCAACGACATTGTAATAGGAAGTCCACCGACCCCTCAATAATATAAAAGAAATCTGTAGTAATTTCAGAATTTTCACTTTCACAATCAGTGAGTTAACACAGGTTGAGGAACGTTAGGGTACTTGACATCTGGTGGTCCGAGAAGACAGGTACTTTAAGACGTCCGTTCTTATGACCTGACCCAACGGTAAAGGAAGAGGTCCCGTAGAAGGGTTAAGTCCCTAGTTTGGACCCAGAGGACGTAACGTCTGTCTAAGAAATAGTAGACTCGATGGTCCCTTCGGGGTAATTTGAGAAACTGTAGTTATTTCGAGAACGTTCTGATGAAACTACACTTTCCTTAAGACGGTAAACGATCGTGGTTCTACCAAGAAACTGAATGGTGAGGTAATCTTGATAATTAATACAAGTATGATAAAAACAACGTTTAGAATGGTTCCTCTCACTAAGACCTATAAATCCAGGTGCAAGACAAAATTCCCATATATAGGTAAAAAGAATTTGTCAATGATAGGGAAAGGTAGAAGACAGTATACAAGTAGTAAAAGATCTGGTCTCGATTGACACTTCAGAAGAGAAAGAAAGACCGGAAGAAGTCCAAGAAGATTGTCAGTCTTTAATGTTCCCTGAAACCGTGTACCTCCTTCCCTCCCGTGATCGTCCCAGTTGAATTTGTCCGGTAATATAGGTCGAAAATTAGGAGTGTTGAAGAGTTGAGGATCTATATAGGGGAAATGTCTCTAAGTTTTAGGACTTAGAACTTCGGTCAACAACCTCCTCCCTTCTACTTTTATGTTCGAAGAATAGTCGTTACGAGTGTTTACAGACGATAAACGTCTCTAAGGAGTCAAGGACCTTACTAAGGGACTCTCGAGACTACCATTTTTCAGACGGACTATCGAGTCTACCATTTTTCAGACGGACTTCACAACCTCTGGGTCCAAGCTAAGGACCTACCCCTTCTAGGGGACCTCTTCATTTACCGTTGGGTGAGGTCCTAATAACGGACCCTTTAAGACCTCTTTAGACTGTCCGATGTCAGGTACCCCAGTGTTTCTCAGTCTGTGCTGACTCGCTGAAGTAAAGTGAGCCAAGAACCTCCTTAAAGAATGTTCGTTTCACATGTTTCACTTAACGACATGTAACTTAGAAAGTCGTAAGAGTGGGGTAAAAAAGAACGATGAAGTATTCCTATGAGAATTCATTTTTTTTGGAACCAAAGGAATTTACGTATCGTTACTTCTTATATTAAACCCTGGTAACGGTACTAAGTACGATTTCACAGGTATCAAAATGAGTGATAAACGTAGTCACGTTTAGGTTGTGTAACTTTTTACGTTTACTGTATAATCATAATAATACTTTAATCGACCTGAGGGACTTATACAGAATTCATAGTGGTCCCCAGGTACTTGGTGTGAAACTCTTGACTCGTTGGTGGATTTCTGTACATACTTAAAGTTGATATAAGGTGTTCTACCACGATAATATTACGTATAGTCATTAATTTACAACGTAGTTTTAACTAAAATTTTTAAACCAACCAAAGTATTTGGTTGCATATTACATATATGACTCTTTCAAAGGAATCACCCGAAAACCATCGTGGTCAGATGGAAAAATAGACTTGGGAGTGAAGGTCACGTATTGGAACAAGAGACTTATGACGAAACAGGTACCAAGGAGGGTATATTTAGGAAAGGAGTCCCTGTATGTGAAGTACAATTAAACCTACCACTATTCCGTAGTGACTGAGCTATCTGCACTCAGACTCACTTGAGGTCCTCAACCACTACCTGTCCCTCCGGACCGCACGACGCTAAGTACCCCAGCGTTTCTCAACCTGTACTGACTCGCTGACTTGACTTTACTTGACTTGACTTGACTTCAACCGTTAGTACTTGAGAGTTTCGGCATAGTTTAAATTACAATAATAATTCTTGTGACATACGAAATTTTAACACAAAAGTAGGAAATATTAAGAGTACGGAGATGTAATATTTGTATGTTTAAAGTACAGTGGTGATCTTAAAACTATACCCAAAAACTATTCCCTTTATAACGAGAGACACTTGTTACCTTACTTCAAGCACTGTAACACGTCCTCTGTCCCTAGTTCTAGTAGGGGTACCTTTTCTTTACGTTTTTTCGTTTTACCGACAGACCCCTCCGGAATGTTTATCGACACTTCTCCTCTCTCCACTTTTCGTTTCCTCTTTTCCTTTCTATATCCGTAGATTTACGTCTCAAGGTTTCTTATCGTTCTTCTCTATTCTTTCGGAAGAAGTCGTTAGTTACGTTTCTTTATCTCCTTTTGTTGTCTAACCCTTTCTGATCTCTAGAGAAGTTCTTTTAAGCTCTATGATTCCCTTGTAAAGTATGTTTCTACCCGAGCTATTTCCTGTCTTTACCATACCTAGATTGTCTTCGTCTTCTATAATTCTTCTCCACCGTTCTTATGTACCTTCTTGACATGTTTTTTCTAGAAGTGCTGGTTCTATTAGTACTACTACACTAGTGATTAGATCTCGGTCTGTAGGATCTTACACTTCAGTTCAGTCGGAATCTTTCGTAGTGATACTTGTTTCGGTCACCTCCACTACCTTAAAGTTAACTCGACAAAGTTTAGGACTTTCTACTAGGACACTTTCACGACGTGAGTTATACGGTCGTTTAAACCTTTTGAGTCGTCACCGGTGTCCTGACCTTTTCCAGTCAAAAGTAAGGTTAGGGTTTCCTTTCGTTACGGTTTCTTACGAGTTTGAAGACGTGTTAACGTGAGTAGAGTGTACGATCATTTCATTACGAGTTTTAAGAGGTTCGGTCCGAAGTCGTTATCCACTTGGCACTTGAGGGACTACAAGTTCAACCAAAGTCTTTTCCGTCTCCTTGGTCTCTAGTTTAACGGTTGTAGACGACCTAGTACCTTTTTCGTTCTCTCAAGGTCTTTTTGTAGATAAAGACGAAAGAACTGATACGGTTTCGGAAACTGACACACTTAGGGTTATTTGACACCTTTTAAGACTTTCTCTACCCTTATGGTCTGGTGGATTGGACGGAGAACTCTTTAGACATAAGTTCAGTCCTTCGTTGTCAATCTTGACCTGTACCTTGTTGTGTGTCCAAGGTTTATCCTTTTCCTCATGTAGTTCCGACATATAACAGTGAGACGAATAAATTGAATATACGGTTCGTGTAGTACTCTTTGCGACCTGACCTTCTTTGTGTTCGACCTTAGTTCTAACGGTCCTCTTTATAGTCATTGGAGTCTATACGTCTACTGTGGTGAGAGTACCGTCTTTCACTTCTCCTTGATTTTTAGGAGAACTACTTTCACTTTCTCCTCTCGTTTTTACAACCGAATTTCGAGTTGTAAGTCTTTTACTTCTAGTACCGTAGACCAGGGTAGTGAAGTACCGTTTATCTACCCCTTTATCAGCTTTGTCACAGTCTGAAATAAAAAAACCCGAGGTCTTAGTGACGTCTACCACTGACGTCGGTACTTTAATTTTCTGCGAATGACGAACCTTCTTTTCAATACTGGTTGGATCTATCATATAAGTTTTCGTCTCTGTAATGAAACAGCTGATTCCAGGCAGATCAGTTCCGATACCAAAAAGGTTATCAGTACATACCTACACTCTCAACCTGACACTTCTTCCGACTCGTGGCTTCTTAACTACGAAAACTTGACACCACAACCTCTTCTGAGAACTCTCAGGGAACCTGACGTTCCTCTAGGTTGGTCAGGTAAGACTTCCTCTAGCCGGGACCCTAAAGAAACCTTCCTTACTACGATTTCGACTTTGAGGTCATGAAACCGGTGGAGTACGCTTCTCAACTGAGTAACCTTTTCTGAGACTACGACACTCCCTAACCCCCGTTCTTCTCTTCCCCTGCTGGCTCCTACTTTACGTACCTACCGTAATGCCTAAGCTACCTGCACTCAGACTCACTTGAGGCCCTGTACCACTACTTGTCCCTCCGGACCGCACGACACTAAGTACCCCAGCGTTTCTCAGTCTGTGCTGACTCGCTGACTTGACTTGACTTGACCCGAAGGAATCGTCGAGTCACCATTTTTTAGACGGACTGATAAATCCTCTACGTCCAAACTGGGGAATCAGTCCTTCTAGGGGACCTCTTCTTTTACCGTCGGGTAAGGTCATAAGAACGGACCCTTTAAGGTACATGTCTCCTCGGACCACCAGATGTCAGGTACCCCAACGTTTTCTCAGTCTGTACTGAAGCGATGTTGTTACAACGAGAGAAATTATTAATACAGGATAGTGAAAGTATATGGGGTGATCGGCCCTTCGAAAACGGTCCGAAATAAAACATAAGATATGATACACTCACTTCAGCGAGTCAGGCTGAGAAACGCTGGGGTACCTGTCATCGGATAGTCCGAGAAGGCAGGTACCCTAAAAGGTCCGTTCTCACGACCTCTCCTAACGGTAAAGGAAGAGGTCCCCTAGAAGGGCTGAGTCATTATCTTGGACCCAGAGGGTGTAACGTCCGTCTGCGAAATGGCAGACTCGGTGGTCCTTCTAATCCATAAGATATGATATTTTGTTATCCTAGGTAAAGTAAAAAATCTATATTTTAATATTATAAATCATACTATAAATAAAAGTTTAGTAGACGGTGGGTGTAATGGGAGTCACGAAACTGTAAAAATTTATCCAAGATGACAGACGTTAAAGAGACAATTTGTAAATAAGTAAGTTAAGAAAAAAAAAGAAAAGAATGAGAATTAAAAAATTAAAATTAAAAATTTAAATTCAAATAAATAAAATTAACCTCCGATTAATGAAATGTTATAACATAACCAACGAACGACGACCACGTGACCCTACTGAGTAAATTAAGAATTTCTGGAAAGAAACCTCAAGAAATAATTTACCACTTAATGATAACGAGGAACCTTCTTTTCAATACTGTTTGGATCTGTCGTATAATTTTCCGTCTCTGCAATGAAACCGTTGTTTCAAGACATATCAGTTTCGATACCAAAAAGGTCATCAGTACATGGTTACACTCTCAACCTGGTATTTCTTCCGACTCACGGTTTCTTAACTACGAAAACTTGACACCACGATGTCTTCTGAGAGATCTCAGGGAACCTGACGTTCCTATAGTTTGGTCAGTCAAAATTTCCTTTAGTTGGGACTTAAAAGTAACTTTCCTGACTAAGACAACTTATCATCGCCACTTTCACCTGTGGGAACAGAACAAGGACTGAAATCCCCTTTACGAAAGTTAAAAAGTGGTAACTCCTATTACAAACGACACCCAAACAGTATATATCGAAAATAATACAACTCCATACAAGGAAGATAAGGACGAAAGACCTCTCAAAAATAGTATTTACCTACAACTTAAAACAGTTTCCGGAAGAGACGTAGATAACTCTATTAGTATACCAAAAATAAAAAGTTAAACAATTACACCACTTAATGTAACTAACTAAACGCCTATAACTTCTTAGGAACGTAGGGACCCTATTTCGGGTGAACCAGTACCACATACTAGAAAAATTACACAACAACCTAAGACTAACGATCTTAAAACAACTCTTAAAAACGTAGATACAAGTAGTCACTATAACCGGACATCAAAAGGAAAAAACACTGTAGAAACAGTCCAAAACCATAATCCCACTACCACCGGAGTATCTTACTCAAACCTTCAAATGGAAGGAGACGTTAAAAGACCTTCTCAAACTC
>SJYO01018220.1:0-20000 GCA_006410555.1 Capra ibex | reverse complement strand
GACGGTAGCACAAAACTCAGCTAGGAGCTCCACTGACAGCACAGTGACGTTCCCTCAATCCACGTAGACCTCACGTAACCCTGTAGTCCCAGAAAACTTTACCGCCGTGCTAGAGACCTCAAGGAGAGCTCACAGTTCAACTCTGGTGGAGGAGAATTCCAAGCTGCACTTGCGACCCTAAGAAAAGGGCTGTTTCGTCCCTTCACGTGGGAGGAGAGTTCTACTCCTCCCTCTTGGTCCCTAGAAAAACTCAACACCGTCCTGGGACCCATAAAAAGAGCTCACCTCTACCCATACAGTCGCTTCAAGAACTCAACGGAGTTCCAACAGTTCCTGGGAAAGCTCCAACTTCTCCCTTTCACCCTAAAGACAGTTCTACGGGGTCTCCTTTTACCGGAGTAGAGCTCAACTTCCCTCTTAGAGGAGCAGAAAGAACTCAATGTCGTGGTTTGAACACCAAGGGGAGCTCAATGCTACCCCTGGAGTCCCTGGGTGAGCAAACCAGAGTCCTTTCAGGTCAGAACTACGCACAACCTCCTCGGTGGACCTTAAGGTGACGTCAGTGACGACCCCGACTCCAGCAGTAGACTTCATCTCCGGCCTTGGAGTCCCAAGGAGAGGTCACGGCTGTACCTAGAACCCCAAGGAGACTTCTAAGGTGTCCCCTCAGTCTGGAGCAGAGTACACCTCTGTACTTTCAAGCGAGAGGAGAGTTCGACCTTTTCGTCAGAGTCCGAAGGACAGCCCAACTGTATCCCTAGCCACCGAAAGAGATCTCCACGGTATCCCGACAGTGTGGACGGAAACACAGGACTCAGTAAGGAGCCCCACTAGCACCTCGGTAACGCCCCCTCAGTCTAAATAAACCTCACGTAACCCTGTAACCCCAGAAAAGTTTACCACCGTACTGAGGACCTCTAGGACAGCTTACTAATCAACTCTAGTGGAGGTGAACTCCACGTTGCCCTTACTGCCCTAAGGAAAGGGCTGCTTCGTCCCTTTACCTGGGAGGAGAGCTCTACTCCTCCCTTTCGGCCCCGAGAAGATCACAACAACGCCCTGGGAGGCCCAAGGAGACCCCTCCTTTGCCCATACAGCCCCTTGAAGAACTCAACGGAGTTCCCACAGTTCCTGGGAAAACTCCGAGTTCTCCCTTCCACCCTAAAGAGAGCTCTGTGGCGTCGTCTTTTCCCGGAGTAGTGTGCAAATCCCCTCTTAGAGGACCAAAAAGAGCTCAACGCCGTCGTTTCAACCCCAAGGAAAGTTCAATGCTACCCCTGTAGTTCTGGGCGAGTACCCCTGAGTCCTTTCAGGTCAGAGGTACGTTCAACGTGTCCCGGAGATCCCTAAGGAGACGTCAACGACGACGTCGGCTCCAGGAGTAGATGTCAACTCCGGTCTTGTAGTCCAAAAAAGAGGTCACGTCTGTACCTAGAACCCCAAATAGACCTCAAAGGTGTCCCCTCAATCCGGAGTATAGTACACCTCCGTACGTTCAGGTGAGAGGAGAGCTCGACCTTTTCGTCACAGTCCGAAGGACACTTCAACTGTATCCCTAGCCACCGAAAGAGAGCTCCACGGTGTCCCGACAGTGTAGACAGTAGTACAAAAATCAGTTAGGAGTCCCACTAACAGCTCGGACACGTCCGCTCAGTCCACATAGACCTCACGTAACCCTGTAGCCCCAGAAACTTTACCACCGTGCTGGGACCTTCAATGAGAGCTCACAGCTCTAGCAGAGGAGAACTCCACGTTGCTCTTGGGACCTTAAGGAAAGGGCTGTTTCGTCCCTTTAACTGGGACGAAAACCCTATTCCTCCCTTTTGGCACCGAGAAGAACTCAACACCGCTCTGAGAGCCCCAAGGAGAGCTCACCTCTGCCCATACAGCCCCTTTCAGAACTCAACGTCGTTCCCACACTTCCTGGGAAAGCTCCAAGTTCTCCCTTCCACACTACAGGGAGCTCTGCGGCATCGTCTTTTCCCGGAGTAGAGCGCAACTCACCTCTAAGAACACAAAAAAGAACTTAACACCGTCGTTTGCACCCCAAGTAGAACTCAATGCTACCCCTGGAGTCCCTGGGCGAACACCCCGTAGTCTTTTAAGGTTACAGGTACTCTCAGAGGTCCCCGAAGAGACCTAAGGAAACGTTAGAGGCGACCCCGGCTCTAGGTGTAGACCTAAACTCTGGTCTTGGAGTCCCAAGGAGAGGTCACGGCTGTACCTAGAGTGCCAAGTAGACCTCAAAGGTGTCCCCTCAGTCCGGAGCAGAGCACACCTCCATATATTAGACGAGAGGAGAGTTCGACCTTTTCGTCAAAGTCCGAAGGACAGTCCAACTGTATTCTTAGCCACAAAAAGAGAGCTCCACGGTCTCCCAACAGTGTGGACGGTAGCACCAAACTCAGCTAGGAACCCCACTGGCAACTCAGTCACGTCCCTTCAGTCCTCATAGACCTCACGTAACCCTATGACCCCAGAAAACTTTACCAACGTGCTTGGGACCTCAAGGAGAGTTCACAGTTCAACCCTGGCAGAGGAGAACTCCACGCTGCCCTTGTGACCCTAAGGAAAGGGCTACTTTGTCCCTTTACCTGGGAGAAGAGCCCTACTTCTCCTTTTAGGCTCCGAGAAGGGCTCAACACCGTCCTGGGAGCACCAAAGAGAGCTCTCCTCTGGCCATACAGCCCCTTGAAGAAGTCAACGGAGTTCCAACAGTGTCTGGGAAAGGTCCGAGTTCTCCCTTCCACCCTAAAGAGAGTTCAGTAGCGTCACCTTTTCCCAGAGTAGAGTGTAACTCCCCACTTAGAGGACCAAAGAGAGGTCAACACCGTCGTTTGAACCTCAAGGAGAGCTTAATTCTGCCCCTGGAGTCCCTGGACGAGCACCCCGGAGTTCTTTCAGATCATAGGTACGTTTAACGCTCCCCGAAGACCCCTAAGGAGACGTCAGTGATGGTCCGGGCTCCAGGAGTGTACCTCAACTCCGGTTATAGAGTCCAAAGGAGAGGTCACGGCTGTACCTAGAACCCCAAGGAGACCTCAAAGGTGTCCCCTTAGTCCGGAGCAGAACTCACCTCTGTACGTGAAGGACAAAGGAGGGCTCGACATCGTCGTCACAGTCCGAAGGACAGCTCAACTGTGTCCCTAGAGACCGAAAGGGAGCTCCTCGGTCTCCCGACAGTATACACGGTGGCACCACACTGATCTATGAGTCCCACTGTCAGCTCCGTCACGTCCCTTTAGTCCAAGTAGTCCTCACCTGACTCAGTAAACCCCCAGAAAACCTTACCACCGTACTGGGGACCTCAAGGAGAGCTGAAAGTACAACTCTCGCGGAGGTGAACTCTACGCTGTCCTTACGGCCCTTAGGAAAGATCTGCTTCGTCCATTTCCTTTGGAGTAGAACCCGTCTCCTCCCCTTTTCCCCCGATGAGAACTCAACACCGACCTGGCAACCACAAGGAGAGATCACCTCTGCCCATATAGCCCCTTGAAGAACTCAACGTCGTTCCCTAACTTCCTGGGAAAACTCCAAGTTCTTCCTTCCACACTAAAGGGTACTCTGTGGAGTCGCCTTTTCCCAAAGTAGAGCGGACCTCCCCTCTTAGAGGACCACAAGAGCTCAACACCGTCCAAGTAGAGTTAAATGTTGCCCCTGGAGTCCCGTGGCCAGGACACCGGAGTCCTTTCCGGTCAGAGGTACACTCAGCACTCCCCGGAGAGCCCTAAGGAGAGGTCAACCACGGCGCAGGATTCAGGAGCAGACCTCGACTCTAGCCTTGGACTCCAAAGGAGAGGTCACGACTCTACCTAAAACCCCAGGGAGACTTCAGAGGTGTCCCCTCATACCGGAGTAGAGCTCACCTCTGTACGTGCAAGCGAAAGGAGGTTTCGACATCGTCGTCAAAGTCTGAAGGGTAGTTCAACTGTGTCCCTAGACACAGTAAGGGAGCTCCACGGGGTCCTGACAGTGTGCACGTTGGCGTCACACTCAGCTTGAGCCACACTGTCAGCTCCTTCACGTCCGTTTAGTCCAAGTAGAGCTCACCTGCCTCTGTAAACCCCTTGAAAACCTTACAACAGTCCTGTGGACCTCAAGGAGAGCTGAAAGGACAACCCTTGCGGAGGAAAACTCTACGGTCCCCTTACGGCCCTTAGGAAAGGTCTGATTCGTCCCTTTCCTTTGGAGTAGAGCTCGACTCCTCCCCTTTTACGTCGAGGAGAACTCAACACCGGGCTGTGAACCACAAGGAGAACTCACCTTTGCCCATACAGGCCTTTGAAGAACTCAACGTCGTTCCCACTTTACCTGGGAAAGCTTCAAGTTCTCCCTTCCACACTAAAACTAGTTCTGCGTCGTCGCCTTTTCCCGGAGTAGAGCGGACCTGCCCTCTTAGAGGACCAAATAGAGCTCAACGTCGTCCAAGGAGAGTTCAATGCTACCCCTGTGTCCCTGGGCGAGGACACCGGAGTCCTTTCCGGACATAGGTAAGCTCAACGCTCCCCGGAGAGCCCTAAGGAGAGGTAGCCAAGGCACAGGATTCAGGACCAGACCTCGACTCCGACCTTTGAATCCAAATGAGTGGTCACTACTGTACCTAGAACCCCAAGGAGACCTCACAGGTGTCCCCTCAGTCAGGAGGAGAGTTCACCTCTGTACGTGCATGCGAAAGAAAGACTCGACATCGTCGTCACAGTCGGAAGGACAGTTGAACTGTTTCCCTAGACACCGAAAAGGAACTCCGAAAGGGTGTCCCGACAGTGTGCACGGTGGTACCACACTCAACTTTGACCCCCACTGTCAGATCCGTCACGTCCCTTTAGTCCAAGTACACCTCACCTGTCTCTGTAAACCTATGGAAACCTTACACCCGCCTGATGACCTCAAGGTGTGCTCGCCCTAGGAATACAGGGGTAGTATTGATCTCTCCTTGGACAACGTTAGCTCTTTCTAAGCCTCCAAGAAGAGAGGTCCGCTCTACTCCAGAAAAAGGTGCCGTCACAGAGCTCCTTTTAGTGTTTAAGGGAGGACCTGGAACTTTCCCAGGAAGTGTGGGAACGACTTTGAGTTCTTCAAGGACTGTATGGGCAGAGGTGAGCTCTCCTTGTGGCTCCCAGGACAGTGTTGAGTTCTCCTCGGGGCAACGGGAGAAGAGTTGAGCTCTACTCCCAAGGAAAGGGACGACACAGTCCTTTCCTAAGGAACGCAAAGACAGTGTAGAGTTCTCCTCCGTGAGAGGTGTCCTTTCAGCTCTCCTTCAGGTCCCCAGTACGGTGGTTACGTTTTCTGGGGGTTTACAGAGTCAGGTGAGGTCTACTTGAACTAAAGGGACGTGACGGAACTGAAAGTGCGGCTCATAACTGTGTGTTACCACCGTGCACACTGTCGGACCACCCTTTCGAAGCTGCCTTTCGTGGTCTAGGGACAAAGTGGAGCTGCCCTTCGGACTGTGACGACGATGTCGAGCCCTCCTTTCTCCTGCACGTATAAAGGTGACCTCTGTTCCGGACTGATGGGACACCTCTGAGGGCTCCTTGTGGTTAAAGGTACAGTCGTGACCTCTCCTTTGGAGTCTAGGTCGGAGTCGAGATCTGTTCCTGAATCCTGGTCCTTGGCTGACGTCTCCTTAGGATTCTCCGGTTACCGTTGAGCGTACCTCTGACCGGAAAGGACTCCGGTGTGTTCGCTCAGGGACTCCAGCGGTAGCATTGAGGTTCACTGGACGGTGTTGAGCTCTTTCTGGTCTTCAAAGGGGGGCGTCTACTCTACTCCAGGAAAAGACGACACCACAGAGCTCACTTTAGTGTGGATAGGTGAACTTGGAGCTTTCCAAGGAAGTGTGGGAACGACGTTGAGTTCTTTAAGGGGCTGTATGGGCAGAGGTGAGCTCTCCATGTGGCTAACAGGGAGGTGATGAGTTCTCCTCAGTGCAAGTGGGGATGACTCGAGCTCTACGCACAAGGAAGGGACGAAGCAGCCCTTTCCTAAAAGCCGTAAGGGTAGCGTAGAGTCCTTCTCCGCGAGAGTTGTCCTTACAGCTCTCCTTGAGGTCCCCAGCACGGTGGTAAGGTTTTCTGGAGGTGTATAGAGTCAGGTGAGGTCTACTTGGACTAAAGGGACGTAACGGAATTGACAGTGGCGCTCATAGCTGAGTGTGGTGTCACCGTGTACACTGTCGGGAAACCGTGGAACTTCCTTTCTGTTTCTAGGGACACAATTTAGCTGGCCTTCTGACTGTGACGACGATGTCGAGCCCTCTTTTCGTCTGTACGTTCAGAGGTGGGCTCCGCTCCGGAATGAGGGGACATCTCTGATGTCTCCTTGAGGTTCTAGGCACAGTCGTGACGTCTCCTTTGGAGTCCAAGGACGGACCCGAGGTCTGCTCCTGATCCCTGGTCCGTGGATGACCTCTCCTTAGGGCTCTCCAGGGAGAGTTGACGGTACCTCTGACCGGAAAGGACTCCGGTGTTCTCGCCCAGGGACTCCAGTCCCAGAATTGAGCTCTCCTTGAACGACGTTCAGCTCTTTATGGTCCTACAAGAGGGGAGTTCCGCTTTACTCCGGGAAAAGGTGAAGCCGCAGAGTTCCCTATAGTGTGGAAGAGAGAACTTGAAGCTTTCCCAGGAAGTGTGGGAACGACGTTGAGTTCTTCAAGGGGCTGTATGGGCAGATGTGAGTTCTCCTTGTGGCTCCCAGGGCGGTGTTGAGTTCTTCTCGGGGCAAAGGGTGAGGAGTCGAGCTCTACTCCCAAGGAAATAGACAAAGGAGCCCTTTCCTAAGGGCCGCAAGGGCAGCGTAGAGTTCTCCTCCGTGAGAGTTGTACTTTCAGCTTTCCTTGAGGTCCCCAGCACGGTGGTAAGGTTTTCTGGGGCTTTACAGAATCAGGTGAGGCCTCCTTGGACTAAAGGGACGTGACGGAGCTGACAGTGGGGCTCATAACCCAGTGTGGTGCCACCGTGCACACTGTCGGGACACCGTGGAGCTCCCCTTACGGTGTCTAGGGACACAGTTGGGCTGCCCTTCAGACTGTGACGAAGACGTGGAGCCCTCCTTCTTCCTGCACGTACAGAGGTGAGATCTGCTCCGGACTTAGGGGCCACCAGAGATCTCCTTGGGGTTCTAGGTACAGTCGTGACCTCTCCTTTGGAGTCAAAGGTTGGAGCCGAGGTATGGCCCTGAATCCTGTGCCGTTGCTGACCTCTCCTTAGGACTCTCCGGGGAGCGTTGGGTCTACCTCTGACCCAAAGGACTACGGTGTCCTCACCCAGGTACACCAGGGGTAACATTGAGCTCTCCCTGGACAGCGTTTAGATCTTTTTGGTTGTCTAAAAGGGAGGTCCGCTCTACTCCGGGAAAAGGCCACGTCTCAGAGACCCTTTAGTGTAGAAGGGAGAACCTGGAGCTTTCCCAGGAAGTGTGGGAACGACTTTGAGTTCTGCAAGGGGCTGTATGGCCAGAGGTGAGCTCTCCTTGTGACTACCAGGGCGGTGTTGTGTTCTCCTTGTGACAACAGGAGAGGAGTCACGCTCTAGTCCAAAGGAAAAGACTAAGCAACCCTTTCCTAAGGGCCACAAAGGTAGCGTAGAGTTCTCCTCCGCGAAGGTTGTCCTTTCAGCTCTCCTTGTCGTACCCAGAACGGTAGTAAGGTCTTCTGTTGGTTTACAGAGTCAGGTGAGGTCTACTTGAACAAAAAGAAGTGACGTGACGGACCTGACAGTGGGGCAAATAGCTGAGTGTCGTGCCACCGTGTACACTGTCGGGACACCGTAGAGCTCCCTTTCTGTGTCTAAGGACTCAGTTGAGCTGCCCTTCAGACTGTGACGACGATGTCGAGCCTTCCTGTCGAGTGCACGTACAGAGGTGACCTCTGCTCCGGACTGAGGGGACACCTCTGAGGACTCCTTGTGGTTAAAGGTACAGTCGTGACCTCTCCTTTGGAGTCTAGGTCGGAGTCGAGATCTGCTCCTGAATCCTGGTCCTTGGTTGACGTCTCCTTAGGATTCTCCGGTTACCGTTGAGCGTACCTCTGACCGGAAAGGACTCCGGTGTGTTCGCTCAGGGACTCCTGGGGTAGCATTGAGGTTCACTGGACGGTGTTGAGCTCTTTCTGGTCTTCAAAGGGGGGACGTCCGCTCTACTCCGGGAAAAGACGACACCACAGAGCTCACTTTAGTGTGGATAGGTGAACTTGGAGCTTTCCAAGGAAGTGTGGGAACGACGTTGAGTTCTTTAAGGGACTGTATTGGGGGAGGTGAGCTCTCCATGTGACTAACAGGGAGGTGATGAGTTCTCCTCGGCGTAAGTGGGGATGACTCGAGCTCTACGCACAAGGAAGGGACGAAGTAGCCCTTTCCTAAGAGCCGTAAGGGTAGCGTAGAGTCCTCCTCCCCGAGAGTTGTCCTTACAGCTCTCCTTGAGGTCCTCAGTACGGTGGTAAGGTTTTCTAGGGGCTTACAGAGTAAGGTGTGGTCTACTTGGACTAAAGGGACGTAACGGAGCTGAGAGTGGGGCTCATAGCTGAGTGTGGTGCCACCGTGCACACTGTCGTAACACAGTGGTTCTCCCTTTCGGTGTCTATGTACACAGTTGTGTTGCCTTTCGGACTGTGACGACGATGTCGAGCCCTCCTTTCACCTGTACGAACGGAGGTGAAGTCTTCTCCGGACTGTGGGGACAGATTTGAGGTCACCTTTGGGTTCAAGGTAAAGTCGTGACCTCTGCTTTTGAGTCCAAGGTCGGAGTCGAGGTCTGTTCCTGAATCCTGGGTCGTGGCTGACCTCTCCTTATGACTCTCCGGGGAGCTCTGAGCTTACCTCTGACCGGAAAGGACTCCGATGTACTCACCCAGGGACTTCAGGGACAGTATTGAGCTCTCCCTGGACGGTGTTGAGCACTCTTTGGTCCTCTAATAGGGGAAGTCTGCTCTACTCCGGGAAAACGACCCCACAGAGCTCCCTTTAGTGGAAGGGAGAACCTGGAGCTTTCCAAGGAAGTGTGGAAGTAACGTTGAGATCTTCGAGGGGCTGTATGGACAGAGGTGAACTCTCCTTTTGGCTCCCGTTGTGGTGTTGATTTCTTCTCTGGACAACAGGGGAGGAGTGGAGTTCTACTCCCAAGGAAAGGGACGAAGTAGCCCTTTCCTAAGGACCGCAAGGACAGCGTAGAGTTTTCCTCCGTGAGAGTTGTCCTTTCAGTTCTCCTTGAGGTCCCCGGCACGGTGTTAAGGTTTTCTGGGGGTTTACAGAGTCAGGTGAGGTCTAATTGCACTAAAGGGACGTGACGGAGATGACAGTTAGGTTCATAACTGAGTGTGGTGTCACCGGGCATTCTGTCGGTACACCGTGGAGCTGTCTTTCGGTGTCTAGGGAAATAATTGCGTTGCCCTTCGGACTGTGACGACGATGTCGAGCCCTCCTTTCGCCGGAACTTATAGAAG
This sequence comes from Capra ibex, assembly GCA_006410555.1. Taxonomy (NCBI): domain Eukaryota; kingdom Metazoa; phylum Chordata; class Mammalia; order Artiodactyla; family Bovidae; genus Capra; species Capra ibex. Next base: position 10,561 of record SJYO01018220.1, on the reverse strand, counting down.
TGAGCTCTTTTCCGGAATGAGGGGAAACCTCTGTGGTCTCCTTGGGGTTCTAGGTACAGTCGTGACCTGTCCTTTGGAGTCCAAGACCGGAGGCGAGGTCTGCTCCTAAATCCTGGACCGTGACTGACCTCTCCTTAGGGCTCTCCGGGAAGTGTTGAATGTACCTCTGACCGGAAAGGACTCCGCTGTGCTCGTCCAGGGACTCCAGGGGAAGCATTGAGCTCTCCATGGACTGGGTTGAGCTCTTTTTGGTCCTCCAAGAGGGAAGGTCCACTCTACTCCGGAAAAAGGCGACACCGTAGAACTTCCTTTAGTGTGGAAGGGAGAACTTGGAGCTTTCCCAGAAAGTGTGAGAACGACGTTGAATTCTTCAAGGGGCTGTATGGGCAGAGGTGTGTTCTCCTTGTTGCTCCCAGGGCGATGTTGAGTTCACTTCGGGGCAACAGGGGAGGAGTACAGCTCTACACCCAAGGACAGGGATTAAGCAGCTCTTCCTAAAGACCACAAGGGTAGTGTAGAGTTCTCCTGCACGAGAGTTGTCCTTTAAGCTTTCCTTAAGGTCCCAGTACGGTGGTAAGGGTTTCTTGGGGTTTACAGAGTCAGGTGAGGGTTACTTGGACTAAAGGGACGTGACGGAGCTGACAGTGGGGCTCATAGCTGAGTGTGGTGTCACCGTGTACACTGTCGGGACACCGTGGAGCCTCCTTTCCGTTTCTAGGGACATAGTTGAGCTGCCCTTCTGACTGTGACGACGATGTCGAGCCCTCTTTTCGTCTGTACGTTCAGAGGTGGGTACCACTCCGGAATGAGGGGACACCTCTGATGTCTCCTTGGGGTTTTAGGTACAGTCGTGACCTCTCCTTTGGAGTCCAAGACCGGTCCCGAGGTCTGCTCCTGATCCCTGGTCCGTGGATGACCTCTCCTTAGGGCTCTCCAGGGAGAGTTGACGGTACCTCTGACCGGAAAGGACTCCGGTGTGCTCTCCCAGGGACTCCAGGTCCAGAATTGATCTCTCCTTGGACGACGTTGAGCCTTTTTTGACCCTACATGAGGGGAGTTCCACTTTACTTCGGGAATAGGCGACTCCGTATAGCTACCTGTAGTGTGGAAGGGAGAACTTGGAGCTTTCCCAGGAAGTGTAGGTACGACGTTGAGTTCTTCAAGAGGCTGTATGAGCAGATGTGCGCTCTCCTTGTGGCTCCCAGGGTGGTGTTGAGTTCTTCTCGGGGCAAAGGGTGAGGAGTCGAGCTCTACTCCCAAGGAAATGGACGAAGCAGCCCTTTCCTAAGGGCCGCAAGGGCAGCGTAGAGTTCTCCTCCGTGAGAGTTGTACTTTCAGTTCTCCTTGAGGTCCCCAGCACGGTGGTACGGTTTTCTGGAGGTTTACAAAGTAAGGTGGGTCTACTTGGACTAAAGGGACGTGACGGAGCTGACAGTGAAACTGATGGCTGAGTGTGCTGCCACCGTGCACACTACCGGGACACCGTGGATCGCCCTTTCGGTGTCTTGGGATACAGTTGAGCTGCCCTTCGGACTGTGTCGACGATGTCGAGCCATCCTTTCACCTGCACGTACAGAGGTGAGTTCTGCTCCTAACTGAGGGGACACCGCTAAGGTCTCCTTGGGGTTTTAGGTACAGTCGTGACCTCTTTTTGGAGTCCAAGGTCGGAGCCTACGTCTGCTGCTGAATCCTGAACCGTGGCTGACCTCTCCTTAGGGCTCTCCGGGGAGCGTTGAGCGTACACCGGACCTGAAAGGACTCCGGTGTGTTAGTGGAGGGAGTACAGGGGCAGCATTGAGCTCCCCTTGACGGGGTTGAGCTCTTTTAGGTCCTGTAAGAGAGGATGACCGCTCTACTCCACGAAAAGGCGACTCCGCAAAGCTCCCTTTAGTGTGGAAGGGAGAACTTGGAACTTTCCCACGAAGTGTTGGAACGACGTTGAGTCCATCAAGGGGCTGTAAGGGCAGATGTGAGCTCTCCTTGTGGCTCCCAGGACGGTGTTGAGTGCTCCTCGGGGCAAAGGGGAGGAGTCGAGCTCTACTCCCAAGGAAAGAGACGAAGCAGCCCTTTCCTAAGGGTCGCAAGGGTAGCGTAGACTTCTCCTCCACGAGAGGTGTCCTTACAGCTCTCCTTGAGGACCCAAACATGGTGGTAAGTTTTTTTGGGGTTTACAGAGTCAGGTGATGTCTACTTGGACTAAAGGGACTTGACGCAGCTTACAGTGGGGCTCATAACTGAGTGTGGTGTTACCCGGCACACTGTCGGGACACCGTAGAGGTCCCTTTCGGTGAATAGGGACACAGTGTATCTCCCCTTCGGACTGTGACGACGATGTCAAGAGCTCCTTTCACCTACACGTGCAGAGGTGAGCTCTGTTTCGGACTGAGGGAACACCTCTGAGGTCTCCTTGGGGTTCTAGGTACAGTCGTGACCTCTCCTTTGGAGTCCAAGGTCGGAGGTGAGGACAGCGTCCGAATCCTGAACCTTGACTGACCTCTCCTTAGGGTTCTCCAGGGAGCGTTGAACGTCCCTCTGACCGGAAAGGACTCCGGTGTGCTCGTCCAGGGACTCCAGGGGCAACATTGAGCTCTCCCTGGACGACGTTGAGCTCCTTTTGGTCCTCTAAAAGGGGACGACCGTTCTATTCTGGGAAAAAACGATACCCCAGGGCTCACTTTAGAGTGGAAGGGAAAACCTGGAGATATCCTAGGAAGTATGGGAACGACGTTGAGTTCTTAAAGGGGCTGTATAGACAGAGGTGAGTTCTCCTTGTGGCTCTCAGGACGGTGTTTAGATCTCCTCGGGACAACAGGGGAGGAGTCCAGCTCTACTCCTAAGAAAAGGGACGAAGAAGCCCTTTCCTAAGAGCCGCTAGGGCAGCGTAGAGTTCTCCTCCGCGAGAGTTGTCCTTACAGCTCTCCTTGACGTACCCACCACGGTAGTAAGGTTTCCTGAGGGTTTACAGAGTCAGGTGAGGTCTACTTGGACTAAAGGGACGTGACGGAGCTGGTAGTGGGGCTCATAGCTGAGTGTGGTGCCACCGTGAACTCTGTCGGGACACTGTGGAGCTCCCTTTCGGTGTATAGGGACACAGTTGAGCTGCCCTGTGGACTGTAACGACGATGTCGAGCCCTCCTTTCGCCTGCACGTACAGAGGTGAGCTCTGCTCCGGACTTAGTGGACACCTCTACGGTCTCCTTGGGCTTCTAGGTACAGTCGTGACCTCTCCTTTCGAGTCCAAGGACGGAGTCAGGTCTACTCCTGAATCCTGGACCGTGGTTGACCTCTCCTTAGGGCTCTCCGGGGAGCGTTGAGTGTACGTCTGACCGGAAAGGACTCCGGTGTTCTCGCTCAGGGAATCCAGGGGGACCATTGAGCTCTGCTTGGAAGGGTTTGAGCTCTTTTTGTTCCTCTTATAGGGGAGGTCCGTTCTACTCCGGTAAAAGGTACCGTCGTAGAGCTCCCTTTAGTGTGGAAGCGAGAACCTGGACCTTTCCCAGGAAGTGTGGGACCTACTTTGAGTTCTTCAAGGGGCTTTATCGGCAGAGGTGAGCTCTCTTTTTGGCTCCCAGGAAGGTGTTGACTTCTCCTCGGGGCAACAGTGGAGGATTCGACCTCTACTCCCAAGGAAAAGGACGAAGCAGTCCTTTCCTAAGGGCCGTAAGGGCAGCGTGGAGTTCTCCGCCGTGAGAGTTGTCCTTACAGTTCTCCTTGAGGTCCCCAGTACGGTGGTAAGGTTTTCTGGGGGGTTTAAGAGTCAGGTGAGGTCTACTTTGATTAAAGGGACCGGACGGAGCTGACAGTGGAGCTCATAGTTGAGTGTGGGCAACCGTGCATACTGTCGGGACACCGTGGACCTCCCTTACGGTGTCTAGGGACACAGTTGTGCTACCCTTCGTACTGTGATGACTATGTCGAGCCCTCCTTTCACCTGCACGTGAAGAGGTGAGCTCTGCTCCGGACTGAGGGGACACCTCTGAGGTCTCCTTAGGGTTCTAGGTACAGGCGTGACCTCTCCTTTGGAGTCCAAGGTCGGAACCGAGGTCTGCTCCCGATTCCGGGGCCGTGACTGACCTCTCCTTAGGGCCCTCCAGGGAGTGTTGACCGTACCTCTGACCGGAAATGACTCCGGTGTGTTCACCCAGGGACTCCCGGCCAAGAATTGAACTCTAATTAGACGACGTTGAGCTTTTTTGGTCCTGCAAGAGGGGAGTTCCACTTTACTCCGAGAAAAGGCGAAGCCGCAGAGCTACCTATAGTGTGGAAGGGAGAACTTGGAGCTTTCCTAGGAAGTGTGGGAACGACGTTGAGTTCTTCAAGGGGCTGTATGGGTAGATGTGAGCTTTCCTTGTGGCTCCCAGGACGGTGTTGCGTTCTTCTCGGGGCAAAGGGTGAGGAGTCGAGCTCTACTCCCAAGGAAATGGACGAAGCAGACCTTTCCTAAGGGCCGCAAGGGTAGCGTAGAGTTCTCCTCCGTGAGAGTTGTACTTTCAGCTCTCCTTGAGGTCCCCAGCACGGTGGTAAGGTTTTCTGGGACTTTACAGAGTCAAATGAGGTATACTTGGACTAAAGGGACGTGATGGACAGTGGGGCTCATAGTCAAGTATGGTGTCACCGTGCACACTGTCGGGACACCGTGGAGCTCCCCTTTCAGTGTCTAGGGACACAGTTGGGTTGCCCTTCAGACTATGACGACGACGTCGAGCCCTCCTTCTTCCTGCACGTACAGAGGTGAGCTCTGCTCCAGACTGAGGGGACACCTCTGAGGTCTCCTTGGGTCTCTAGGTACAGTCGTGACCTCTCCTTTTGAGTCCAAGACCGGACCCGAGGTTTGCCCCTGAATCCTGTACCCTGGCCAACCTCTCCATAGGGTTCTACGGGGAGTGTTGAGTGTACCTCTGACCGACAAGGACTCCGGTGTACTCGCCCAGGGACTCCAGGGGTACCATTGAGCTCTCCCTGGACAGTCTTCAGCTCTTTTTGGTCCTACAAGAGACGACCCCAGGTCGGGACCACACAGGTCCCACTAAGCTTCCCCTCTGCCTCATCCGCTTTTTTTTTCTTTGAATAAATAATTATATTCTAATCTAATCCTTCTTTATCATATCATCCTTTTAATTCACCTTTTTAATCCGACTTCTCGAACCAAATGCCCCATTTGGTTATTTTAGAGGGTTGTTCTCCAAACGTGGTAGATGAAATACGGTGACCGTGGGTGAACATATAACTTCCGAGAGAAAGCGCACCCAGAATCGTCGCTCTAGTTCATTCATCTGCACCACTCGGAGGGGCGAGGTCAACCCTCAAGTTGGCTTTTTCCTCTCTTTTCTTACTGTACACCTTCGGGTCGCAGCCACATTCTGAGGTTTTTGAAATAAAAAGTTTTAGTCGAATATATGGGGTTCAACATGTATTTCTTTATCACCTTATACGTCTCAATATATCCCCGTCGTCAGAACTGGGAGTAACTCTGTTTGTTCCGAAAGAAAAACGTATGGGAGGGTATATGTTCTTCAGAGTCCACCAAATGTAATAGAAGACCGGTTCTCCGGACAATTGTAAAAACAACGAGAGAAGGACCTATTAACAGATAGTTGGTCTTTTGAGGAAAAGGGATCTTCTCCAAAAGAAATGAGACGTAGTGGGAGTTTCATGATTTATTTCAATGTAAGGACATCTTGTTTCTACGTCACCCATATTGTTTCTTTCATGAATTGAGTTTCTAAATTACAACGATTATGGTCCAGATTATGGACAAAAGGATATATGGTTGATATAGATTTTTATTTTCTATACTTTTAAACCGTCGTCCATAACCGAGTTGTTTACTTTGGAAATTAGTCAGGATAAGATTACTAAAACTGAGGAGTCTTCGGGGATGTAAGGATCCTACAAAATTCGAAGGACATGGAGGACTCCAGTCCTCCGGAGTTAGTGTACAGGAGGTCCGTCCGCTTTTTCGGTAGTCTCCCCAAAAACCTAACTTTATGAGTATAATACGGGTCCTCAAAATATTAGATTTTCGAGATTAAAAAAGGTCTCTTTCAACCACTCCCCTGTCGGGTGACAATTACTGTCTTCTCATCAACCTTTCGTATTGTGTCATTCCGTCCGTCTGAGACCAGAACCCCCACGTACAAGTCCTTTAAGGTCCCCCTTGGGGACTTCAGACTAGTGAAGGAACGTAAAACAGTCCGAAGGAAGGTGTACTGGAACAGTACCCGTCCTAAGGAGTGTCCCCGGGGACCGTCAAGAGGGGAGGTTCGCTCTACCCCGGGAAATGGTGACACCGTATAGTCCCCTTTAGTGTGGAAGGGAGAACTTGGAGTTTTCCAAGGATGTGTGGGAACGACGTTCTGTTCTTCAAGGGGCTGTATGGGCAGAGGTGAGCTCTCCTTGTGGTTCCTAGGGTGGTGTTGAGTTATCCTGGGTGCAATGAGGAGGAGTCGAGCTCTACTCCCAAGGAAATGGACGAAGGAGCCCTTTCCAAAGGGCCGCAAGGGTAGCGTAGAGTTCTCCTCTACGAGAGGTGTCTTATCAGCTTTCCTTGAGGTCCCCAGCACGGTGGTAAGGTTTTCTGGGGGTTTACAGAGTCAGGTGAGGTCTACTTAATCTAAAGGTCCTTAACGGAGTTGACAGTTGTGCTCATTACTGAGTCGGTGCCACCTTGCACACGGTCGGACCACTGTGGAGCTCCCTTTCGGTATCTTGGGACACAGTTAAGCAACCCTACGGACTGTGACGACGATGTCGAACCCTCGTTTCGCTCGCACGTACAGAGGTGAGCTCTATTCCGGTCTAAGGGGATCCTCTGAGGTCTCCTTAGGGTTCTAGGTACAGTCGTGACCTCTCCCTTGGAGTCTAAGGCTGGAGTCGAGGTCTGCTCCTGAATCATGGGCCGTGACTGACCTCTCATTAGGGCTTTCCAAGAAGCGTTGAGCTTACCTATGAACGGAAAGGACTCCGCTGTGTTCGTCCAGGGACTCCAGAGGTAGTATTGAGTTCACCTCGGCCGGCGTTTAGCTCTTTTGGTACTTCCAAGAGGGGAGGTCCGCTCTACACCGGCAAAAGGCGACGTCGCAGAGCTCCCTTTAGTGTGGAAGGGAGAACTTGGAACTTTCCCAGGAAGTGTTGGAACGACGTTGAGTTCTTCAAGGGGTTGTATTGGTAGAGGTTAGCTCTCCTTGTGTCTACAAGGGCGGTGTTGAGACCTCCTCTGGGCATAGGAGGAGGAGTCGAGTTCTACTCCCAAGGAAAGGGACGAAGCAGCCCTTTCCTAAGGGACGTAAGTACAGCGTAGAGTTCTCCTCCACGAGAGTTGTCCTTTAAGCTTTCCTTAAGGGCCCCAGCACGGTGGTAAGGTTTTCTGGGGTTATACAGAGTCAGGTGAGGTCTACTAGGACTAAAGGGTCGTGACGGAATTGACAGTGGGGCTCATAACTGAGTGTGGTGCCACCGTGCACACCTTCAGGACAACGTGGAGCTCCCTTTCTGCGTCTAGGGACCCAGTTGTGCAGCCTTCCGGACTGTGACGACGTTGTCGAACCCTCCTTTCGCCTGTACGTACAGAGGTGAGTTCTTCTCCGGACTGAGGGGACACCTCTGAGGTCTCCTGGGGTTCTAGGTACAGTCGTGACCTCTCCTTTGGAGTCAAAGGCGAGAGTCGAGGTCTGTTCCAGAATACTGGGCCGTGGCTGACCTCTCCTTTTTGCTTTCAGGGGAGTATTGAGTATATCTCTGACCGAAAAGGACTCCGGAGTGCTCGCCCAGGGACCCCAGGCGCAGTATTGAGCTCTCCTTGGACGACTTTGAGTTCTCTTTGGTCCTCCAAGAAGGGAGGTCCGCTCTACTCCGGGAAAAGGTGACGTCATTAAGTGCCCTTTAGTGTGGAAGCGAGAACTTGGAGCTTTTACAGGAAGTGCTAGAACGACGTTGAGTTCTTCATGAGGTAGTGTGGGCAGAGGTGAGCTCTTCTTGTGGCTCCCAGGACGTTGTTCAGTTCTCCTTGGGGCAAATGGGGAGGAGTCGAGCTCTACTCCCAAGGAAAGGTCCGAAGTAGCCCTTTCCTAAGGGCCGCAAGGGTAGTTTGGAGTTCTCCTCCGCGAGAGTTGTTCTGCAGCTCTCCTTGAGGTCCCCACCACGGTGGTAAGTTTTTCTGGGGGTTTACAGAGTCAGGTGAGGTCCACTTGACTTAAAGGGACTTTACGGAGCAGACAGTGAGGCTCATAGTTTAGTGTTGTGTCACCGTGCATACTGTCGGGACACCGTGGTGCTCCCTTTCGGTGTGTAGGGACACAGTTGAACTGCCTTCCGGACTGTGACGACGATGTCGAGACCTCCTTCCCTGCACGTACAGAGGTGAACTCTGCTCCGGACTGAGGGGACAGCTCTGAGGTCTTCATGGGGTTCTAGGTACAGTCGTGACCTCTCCTTTGGAGTCTAAGGTCGAAGTCGAGGTCTGTTCCTGAATTCTGGGCCGTGTGTGACCTCCCCTTAGGGCTCTCTGGGGAGTGTTGAACCTACCTCTCACCGGAAAGGACTCCGGTGTGCTCGTCCAGGGACTCCAGGGGCAAGATTGAGCTCTCCTTAGACGGTGTTGAGATGTTTTTGGTCCTCCAAGAGGGGTGGTCCGTTCTACTCCGGGAAAAGGGGACGCCGTAGAGCTCCCTTTAGTGTGGAAGGGAGAACTAGTAACTTTCCCAGGAAGTGTGGGAACGACGTTGAGTTCATCAAAGGACAGGACGTGACTGTCAGCTCCGTCACGTCCCTTTAGTCCAATGAGACCTGACCTGACTCTGTAAACCACAGAAACTCTTACCACCGTGGTGGGGACCTCAAGGAGAGCTGAAAGGACAACTGTCACGGAGGAGAACTGTACGCTGCCATAGCGGTCCTATGGAAAGGGCTACTACGTCCCTTTCCTTGGTAGTAGAGCTCCCATCCTCCCCCTTTATCCCGAGGAGAACTCAACACCGGCCTGGGAGCCACAAGGAGAGGTCACATTTACCCATATAGCGCCTTGAAGAACTCAATGACGTTCCTACACTTTCTGGGAAAGGTCCAATTTCTCCCTTACACACTAAAGGGAGTTCTCCGGCGTCGACTTTTCCCGGAGTAGAGCGGACCTCCCCTCTTGTAGGTCCTAAAAGAGCTCAGAGCCGTCCAAGAAGAGCTCAATGCTGCCCCTGGAGTCCCTGGGCGATCACACCGGAGTCCTTTCCGGTCAGAGGTACGCTCAACGTTCCCTGGAAAGCGCTAAGGAGAAGGCACCCAAGGGCCAGGATTCTGGAGCAGACCTCGACTCCGGCCTTGGACTCCAAAGGAGAGGTAACTGCTGTACCTAGAACCCCAGGGAGACCTCAGAGGTGGGCCCTTAGTCCGGAGCAGAGCTCACCTCTGGACGTACAGGTGAAAGGAGGGCTCGACATCGTCGTCACAAACCGAAGGGCAGCTAAACTTTGTCCCTAGACCCCGAAAGGGAGCTCCGAACGGGTGTCTCGACAGTGTGGACGGTGGCACCACAGTCAACTTTGAGTCCCGCTGTCAGCTCCGTCACGTCCCTTCAGTCCAAGTAGACCTCACCTGACTTTGTAAAAAACCAGAAAACCTTACCACCGTGATGGGGACCTCAAGGAGAGGTGAAGGGACAACTGTCACGGAGGGGACCGTTACCCTGCCCTAGCGGTCCTTAGGAACGGGATACTTCGTCCCTTTCCTTGGGAGTAGACCTCACCTCCTTACCCTTTGCCCCGAGGAGAACTCAACACCGCCGTTCGAGCCACAAGGAGAGTTCACCTCTGCCTATATAGCCCCTTGAAGAACGCACCGTCTTTCCCACACTTCCCTAGAGAGCTTCAAGTTCTCCCTTCCACACTAAACGGAGCTCTGCGGAGTCGCCTTTTCCCGGAGTAGAGTGAACCTCCCCTCTTGTAGGACCTAAAAGAGCTCAACGCCGTCTAAGGAGAGTTCAATGCTACCCCTTCAGTCCCTAGACGAGCACACCGAAGTCCTTTCCGGTCAGAGGTACGCTCAACTTTCCCCGGAGAGCCCTAAGGAGAGGTCAGCCACGGCCCCGGATTCTGGAGCACACCTCAGCTCCGGCCTTTGACTCCTAAGGAGAAGTCACGACTGTACCTAGAACCCCAAGGAGACCTCAGAGGGGTCCCCTCAGTCCGGAGCAGAGCACACCTATGTACGTGAAGTTTAAATGAGGGATCGACATCGTGGTCTCATTGCGAAGGACAGGTCCACTGTGTCCCTAGACACCGAAAGGGAGCTCCGAAAGGGTGTTTCGACAGTGTGCACGGTGGTACCACAGTCAACTTTGAGCCCCACTGTCAGCTCCGTCACGTCCCTTTAGTCCAAGTAGACCCACCTGACTTTGAAAACAACCAGAAAACCTTACCACCGTGATGGGGACCTCAATGAGAGGTGAAGGGACAACTGTCACGGAGGGGACCGTTACCCTGCCCTTGCGGCCCTTAGGAAAGGGCTGCTTCGTCCCTTTCCTTGGGAGTAGACCTCGCCTCCTTACCCTTTGCCCCGACGAGAAATCAACACC
>SJYO01018169.1:59286861-59330580 GCA_006410555.1 Capra ibex | reverse complement strand
GTCAACACATCTCACGATCCACTGAAGATGTATTAAAACAGACATTTGAGACCTGTTAAGTTTTTCATGTTTTTCGCCACAAAAAAAAAAAAAAATTAGAGAGGTACAACACTAAAATATAATATAAGAGGTTTGGAGAGATTCTTAAGGGGGACCTTTAAGTCTGAAACCCAGGTAATATGTGGTTTAGTATAAAGTAAACCGGGTCGAGAACTCACTTGGTTTAGACGGTCATCTGATCAATGTGTACTCTGGTAGGAGAGTAAGTGGAAACCTGTTTAGACAGTTGTAAGACGGAGACCAATGACGAAACCGGTCCTCTACCTCTAGAGTGTCGGGGATAGAAGGTAGAATTAAGACAGTAGTCATCATCGTTGTGATGGGACAGGTAGGCTAGGAGGACCTGTTCGAGTAGTAAAAATTACTCCTTCCCGTCACTTTTCCGAAAGGGTGAGTATACACACCGGGACACTAACCGATCACAGGTCAAAAGTCGTTCACAGGTTATCCAATAGGAGAAGGTATGTCCTAAGAAATATTACATGTTTTTACCTATAAAAAGATTGTAACGATCACAATGTTTCGTACGTAGTATACTCGGACGAGAATCTACGACGACTATCTATAAAGTAGAATGGTTCGAAGAACCTTCGTACCAGTAGTTTCATCTGGAGACTTCTCGGGTATTTGACCACGAGATCTACGAGGAGTCAAAATTATACGAGACCACAAAACCCCGTGTCCTTTTAACCGGTTACACTTCTATGACGTTATCATTGATAAGTTTTCCTCTGTCTCTTTTTTCTTAAACTTTTTCTTTTTGTTCGTATTTACTCTACGACCTTTTAAGATAACTAGACAGTATATACTTCGACTTTAGTGTTTTCCTTACCTCTCCTTACGTATTTTTATATAAAATTTTTTCACTGACTCACGTCTAACCAAGTTCTAACGTCTCATCTTCCTATATGTTAGTAGAAGACGTTCTCCGGGGTTTAGTGTTGATTGGTAACTTGTTCGTAAGTGTCCTCCTATGACCTTGTGTACTTTTTTCTATCGGGTATAGGTTTCTGTTTCCTCTTTGAAGTTATTCTTCCATCCTCTCTACGTTAGTACTATTTTAGTTTAGGGTATGGACTTCCTACTCACTAGGTGTTTGACCTCTTGTTATTATGGTTCTTCAAGAGAGTGACAACACTTCCATGACTCGGGGTACAGTTCGAAAGGTCTAACTTCTAGACCGTTTCTCTGATCTTTATGGTTCCCTTAGACTGAAACTTCCGGTCGGCCTAAACTAACATTCTGAAGGTGTCCTCACCCCCTGTGTTTGTGAGATGTGAACCTCCCGTGTTTGTTTTGTGACGTACGTCATCCTGGTTCCCCTTTCCTCGTCACTGGGGTGTCCTCTGACTTGGTCTAGATGAACGGTCACAACCTCACAGAAGACACCTCCACACCCAACCGTCGCTGAGTGTTGTCCCTCTCTCCGTGACTGTCGTCGTCAGGACCCTCCACGGAGAACCACTCTCAGAAGAACCTCCAGTGGGAAACGGGATAGTATCTCGGACATCTGTAGTTCCGAACAGTGGACTCCGATTTGTCGATTGTCCCTCCCTCGTGTCCGGGTGGGTAGTTGTCTGGTGGTCTAAATTCAAAATGACTCGTGTATGGACGGGTTGTCTAGTTTGGGTCCAAAGGGGTGGTGGTCAGGGAGGGTAGTCCTACGAAAGTGTTCGGAGAGGAGAATCGGAGTAGGAAACCTCCCGTATGTCTTCTCCATTCTTTGTGATGTTAGGGTGTCGGAGATCTTACTTTTGGTGTTAATCTTTCAATTGGTTTTACTTCTCCGTCTCCTAATACAGGATCTACTTCCTTGTTCTATTTTAGGGTCTTCTTGTTACTTTACTTCACCTCTATCCGTTTGAAGGTCTTTTTCTTAAGTCTTCTTTACTATCACTTCTATTAGGTCCTATAGTCCTTGTCTTACCTCTTCAACGTTCTTTTTGAATGTCTTCTGGATCTTCTTGATTTTTCGTTTACTTGTCTCTACTTGTCATGTGACTTTCTTTAGTTAACAGTCTTATTTACTACGTCTTCTTACTTATTCACTGGACAGTCGTCTTACCGCCTTTAGTGGCGACAGTTTACCTGATATCTCTTTTCTTACTTTTATTTACTTCTGTCAGACTCTAGAGATCCTGATGTAATTTGTGTGGTTGTAAGTGTAATATCCCCAGAGTCTTCCTCTTCCCCGAAGGGGTCACCGAGTCCACCGTCTCTAAAGTGGACGTTTCATCCTCTGGGCCCGAGTTAGGGACCCAGTCCTCCTAGGGGACCTCTTTCCTTACCGATGTGTAAGGTCATAAGGATGGCCCTTTTAGGTTACCTGTTTCCTCGGACCTCTCGATCAACCTGTACTGACTCACTGATTCGTTAGTTGCTGTCCAGTCTAGTAGTCTGTCTTCTAATAATTCCTTTGTATCTGGATTTTACTGTGAAATCTACTTAATCTGAATTAACTGTAAATATCTCGTAAGGTAGGTTTTCATCGTCCGATACGTATAAAGAGTTTACGTGTTTCTTGTAAGAGGTCCTAACTGGTGTACGAACCGGTGTTCCGTTCTGCACCAATCAAATTCTTTTAACTTTAATATAGTTCGTAGAAGAGACTAGTGTTGTGATACGTTAATCCTTATTTGATGTTCTTTTATCGAGTTTTTTTTTTTTTTTTTTTCTGTTTGGGTACTACCGATTTTTATACGATGATTGTGGGTCACCTAGTGACTTCTTTAGTCTCTGATTTAAAATTTTTCATGGATCTATGTTTACTTTAGTGTCAACAGGTGTCAGATACCCTACTTCGTTTTTGCCAAGATTCTCCCTTGAAATATCCTGATGTTAGAATGGAGTTCTTTGTTCTTTTTAGAGTCTATTTGTTGGATTGAATATGAACTTTGTTGATTTCTTTTTTCTTGTTTGTTTTGGATTTAATCATGTTCCTTTCTTTATTATTTATTGTCTCTTCTTTAATTACTTGATCTCTTTTCCTTTTGTTAGGATTTCTAGTCACTTCTGTTTTGGACTTTTCTATTGTTGAAAATCGGTCTGAGTAGTTCTTTTTTTCCCTCTCGTGAGTTTAACTATCTTACTTTTTCTTTTTAATGTTGACTGAGGTGTCTTTGTTTTTCGTAGTATTATCTGATGATACTCGTGTTACACACACGGTTCAGTGAATTCAGTACAGGTTGAGACACGCTGGGATACCTGACACCGGACGGTCCAAGGAGACAGGTACCCTAAGAGGTCCGTTCTTATAACCTCACCCAACGGTAAAGGAAGAGGTCCCCTAGTAGGGTTGGGTCTTCAATTTAGGTACAGAGAATGTAGAGGACGTGACCGTCGACCCAAGAAATGGTGATTGTGGTGGACCCTTCGGGCACTCGTTGATCTTCGGTTATTTTCCCTGTTGAACCTTCTCTACTTGTCTAAAAATCTTTCCATGTCGTAAGATTCTGTCTTGGTCCCCCTTTATCCCTTATACTTGTCTTGTTAGTGTTCATGATTTTAACTTTGAGACTAATTTTAGACGGCTGTTCGTTTTAAGGTCCTGGACTGTCGAAGTGTCCTCTTTAGCAAGTTTATGAATCTCTTCTAAATTATGGATATAAAGACTTTGAAAAGGTTTCTTGACGTCCCCTTCCTTTTGAAGGTTTGTATAAGATACTCCGTTGTTAGTGGGACTATGGTTTTGGTCTGTTTCTATGGTATTTGTTTCTTTTAATATTCGGTCATAATAGTCCACCGAGTCACCATTTCTTAGGCGGACGGTAACGTCCTCTACGTCCAAATTAGAGACCCAGGTCTTCTAAGGGGACTTCCTTCCTTTACCGTTGAGTGAGGTCATAAGAACGGACCTTTAAGGGTGTCTGTCTTCACGAATCCCATAATGTCAAGTGACCCAGCGTCTCAACCCGTACTGATTCCCTAACCCATACGTATAGTGAGTGTGTAGCGACTACTTTTATCTACGTTTTTAGAAGTTGTTTTATGATCGCTAAACTTAGGTTGTTATTTTATAGTATGTGGTACTAGTTCATCCTAAGTGGGATCCTTATAGACATTGGTTAAGTGGACTATGTGGTGTAGTTGTTTTAGTTTCTTATTTTTGGTGTACTAGTAGAGTTAACTACGTCTTTTTTCGAAAACTGTCTTAAGTCGTGGGTAAATACTATTTTTGAGAGGTCTTTCACTCGTATCTTCCTTGTATGAAGTTGTATTATTTTCGGTATACGTTGTTTGGATGTCGATCGTAGTATGAGTTACCACTTTTAGACTTTAGTGAAGGAGATTCTAGTTCTTGTTCTGTTCCTATAGTTGACATCGGTTAAAATAAGTCGCATCAAAACCTTCAGGATCGATATCGTTAGTCTCTATTTTTTTCTTCATTTCCCTTAGGTTTAACCTTTTGTTCTTCAATTTGAAAGTGACAAACGTCTACTGTACTAGTTTTTCTTATTTTATGGATCCTTATTTGAAGGGACTCATCTGTTTTCTGGACGACGTGAGGTTTTTGATATTCTACGAATACTTTCTTTGACTTTTTCTGTGTTTATCTACCTTTCTATAAGTTACAATCACCTAACCTTCTGAGTTATTATACTTTTACTGACAAGAAGGATTGTGTTAGATGTCTAAATTTAATGTCAGTGTAAGTTCAATGTTTAAATAGATAGTTTGATGGTCATCATAAAAAATTGTCTTGATCTTGTTTTTTAAAGTTTTAAACATGTCTCTTTACTTTCTGGGGTTTATCGGTTTCGTTAGAACTCCTTCTTTTTCTCGACCTCTTTAGTCCGACGAACTGAATGATGTTTCGATGTCAGTAGTTTTGTCATACTGTCACCGTGTTTTTAACTTTATATGTAGTCACCCTGTCTATCTTTTGGGTCTTTATTTGGGTACGTCAAGTCAAGTCAAGTCAGAGAGTCAGTATAGACTGAGAAACGCTGGGGTACTTAGCGTCGTGCGGTCCGGAGGGACAGGTAGTGGTCGAGGACCTCAAGTGAGTCTAAGTACAGGTAGCTCAACCACTACGGTAGGTCGGTAGAGTAGGAGACAGCAGGGGAAGAGGAGGACGGGGGTTAGGGAGGGTCCTAGTTTCAGAAAAGGTTACTCAGT
Organism: Capra ibex; assembly: GCA_006410555.1. Lineage (NCBI taxonomy): Eukaryota > Metazoa > Chordata > Mammalia > Artiodactyla > Bovidae > Capra > Capra ibex. The sequence continues at coordinate 59,325,402 of SJYO01018169.1, read as the reverse complement.
TGAGAAGTGTACTCCACCGGTTTCATGACCTCAAAGTCGAAATCGTAGTAAGGAAGGTTCCTTTAGGTTCCCAACTATAGGAAGTCATACCTAACCAACCTAGAGGAACGACAGAGTTCCCTGAAGAGGTTGTGGTGTCAAGATTTCGTAGTTAAGAAGCCCGAGTCGGAAGAAGTGTCAGGTTGAGAGTGTAGGTATGTACCTGATGACCTTTTTTGGTATCGGAACTGATCTGTCTGCAATCAACCGTTTCATTACAGAGACGAAAACTTATACGATAGATCCAACCAGTATTGAAAAGAAGGTTCCTCATTCGCAGAAAATTAAAGTACCGGCACCAGTGGTAGACGTCACTAAAACCTCGGGGGTTTTTATTTCAGACTGTGACAAAGGTGACAAAGGGGTAGATAAACGGTACTTCACTACCCTGGTCTACGGTACTAGAAGCAAAAGACTTACAACTCGAAATTCGGTTGAAAAAGTGAGAAGAGAAAGTGAAAGTAGTTCTCCGAAAAATCAAGGAGAAGTGAAAGACGGTGTTCCCACCACAGTAGACGTATAGACTCCAATAACTATAAAGAAGACCGTTAGAACTGAGGTCGAACACGAAGAAGGTCAGGTCGCAAAGAGTACTACATGAGACGTATCTTCAATTTATTCGTCCCACAGTTATATGTCGGAACTGTATCAGGAAAAGGATAAACCTTGGTCGTGGATACCAGTTAATTAGATACTGTTTCCTCCGTTCTGACGAGTCACAACACTTCTGTCAGAGAAGTTATGTACATTTTTTACTTTAATCTAATAAGAAATTGTAGTATATGTTTTTATTCGAGTTTTACCTAATTTCCGGATTTACACTCTCGTCTGTGAAATTTTGACGATCTCCTTTTACATTCGTCTTGTGAGACACTATATTGGATGACGCTATAAAAAAACTAGACAGAGGGTCTTATTTCCTTTATTTTGGTTTTTATTTGTTTACTCTGGATGAATATAAGTTTTCAAAAACATGTCATTTGTTATTACTTTTACTTTTCGGTTGGGTATCTAACCCTCTTTTATAAACGTTTACTACACTGACTGTTCCCTAATTAGAGGTTTGAAATGATTGTCGTGTACTGAGAATTATCGTAACGTTTTTCGTTTGGGTTAGTTTTTTACGTTTCTTCTCGACTTATCTCTAAAGAAGTTTCTTCTGTACGTCTACCGGTATTTTTCTATAAGTTATAGTGATTAATAATCTCTTTACGTTTAGTTTTGATATTATTCCATAATGGAGTGTGATCGGTCTACCAATAGTAGCTTTCTAGGTGTTTACTATTTACGACCTCTTCCACACCTCCCTTCCCTTGGGAGGCTATGATAACCACCCTTACATTTAACCAAGTCGGTAATACCTATAGTCATACCTCCAAAGAATTTTAGATTTTTATATCAATGGAACACTGGGAAGTCAGGGTGAAGACCCGTTTATGGATCTCTTTTTGTACCGGACTTTCCTATGTACGTAGGGTCACAAGTGACACCGTGACAAATGTTATCGGTTCTGTACCTGCGTTGGATTTACAGGTAACTGTCTCCCTACCTATTTCTTCTACGCAATGCGTCTACGTTACCCTCTCATAAGTCGGTAGGTGATTCTTCTCACTTTATTACGGTAAACGTCGTTGTACCTACCCGGATGTCTCACAGTATGACTTAATTTGTCTCTTCCTCCTTATCGTATACAGTAGGGAATATACACCTTAGATTTTCCTTTATATGTTTACCGAATGAACACTTTGTCTTTCTCTGTTTGTATTCTCTTACTAGGATACAACGGTCCCCTTCTAACACCCGTTTCCTATTAAGCCTTCAAACCCTACCTGTACATGAGTGACGATATAAATTTTACCTATTTCATTTCTTAAGGACATATCGTGTACCTTGAGACGAGGTACAATGTACCGTCGGACTTACCCTCCCTTGAAAACCCCTCTTACTTATATACATTCCGACTTTGGGAAGTAACAGGTAGACTTAGATAATGTTGTAACAGTTAGTGAATATGTGGTTATGTTTTGTTTTTCGAAAAAATTTTCACTGACTTTTTAAAGTTTTAAACCACCTTTGAGAATTGGGTGTATGAGTTATTCGAGTTTTTTCTGATTCATGTCTGTGTACTTCTTTTGATATTACTCCCAAACCTAAGGTATACAATCCTCGAACCTTCAGTGGTCAGGTAGGAGTGTTGTTCATTTTCGATTTGTCTGATTTTTTTAGTTGATTAAAACTTAGGTATTTCTTCCGTTCCATTTCGTTTACTCACGGATACGATAACCTGTCTGTCTGTCCGATTATATCCCCCAGTGATGAATGGTCACGTTTCTACTACGACCATCTTGGTCACAGTCCTGTCCTTTTGTAGACATTATCTATTTGTCTACCTCGAGTCACCCCTGTTAAGACTCTCAACTTTTGAGGCTCCTTTAGCTCAGAATTCTTCACCCCCCGTGATATAAAAAATCTAATAGAGGTCGTCGAACTAGTCAAAGGGGTACACTCATTATCTCTTTTAAAAGGAAGACGAAGACCGTCCTCATTCCCTTTTCCTCGGTAAATTCTTATGAGTTCTCGTAAGATGAGAAGAAGTATTCGGGACCGGAGTCCTCTCCGATTAATTGGTCTTAGTTTGAGCCACCCAAAATAATCTCTGATTCACTGGACTCCGTTTCCTTTATTGGGTTGAGATCAATCCAGGTCAGAAGGTACACCCTTTTCCCTATTTGGATTGAGATTGACTGAGATCAGTAGGACACGGTGGATTATCCCTTCTTTTGTTGACTCTTTGTGTACACTTTAGACGTCAAGTCCCTGTGTCTGACGATTTTTAGATTCTAAATCAGTATCCTGGTCTTTTATAAAGGGAAGGAGGTGTCGAGAGGAGGTGTAATAATTTGGGATTAATGACTTGAACTACAAGAAAAATGGGTCTTGTAGTACAAGTCAATAGTTCTTTTTCAATGTTCAGTATGTTCTTCTGTTTTCGTGTTAGACTTCTCTGTCTCGTTCGTAACCCTAGTCTATATCTTCTGTACAACCTTAATAGTCCGGCCCTAAAATTGTATCCATATCAACTATACGTTTCCCGACATTACATATTTCGTCTGTCGTCTGTTTTTATCTACTCGTGACATCCGTCCTTCTACCTTTAGGATTCTTTCTTGTTTATTCTTGACGATTTCTATTTTTGTGACGCGTACACACAACGTACAAGTCAACCAAGTCAACACAGACTGAGAAACGTTGGGGTACCTACTACCTGGTAGTCCGAGGAGACAGGTACCCTAAGAGGTCCGTTCTTATGAACTCACCCAACGGTACGGGTAGAGGTTCCCTAGAAGGGTTGGGTCCCTAGTTTGGACGTAGAAGACGGAGGACGTAACAGTCTACCCAACAAATGGTGATTGTAGTGGACCCTTCGTAGGGGATGACGGGTGGGGGGGGGTTTTTTTTGGGGTGACATTAGCTTCACTTATTACAAAATTACCTGGGTGACCATCTCAATCTGTACTGACTTCTTCCCTAGAGGCTCGAACCCCTATATAGTTATATTTGACGTTTTTGACTTTTCGTTTCTCTCGTTTCTGACTTTGTCTTACTTTATGGTTTTTCGACACCCTGTTGATGTTTTCCACATTGTATACGTATTACCTTTTTGTTCTTTCTCCTTTTTATTTCCTTGTATGCTTTATTAACTTCGTTATAATTGACTCATATTGTAGTCTGGTTTTTTGGTGTTTGGATCCTTCGAATCTCTTGTGGTTCGTCTTATCTAAGGTCATTCGTTTGTTCGTTTTTGTGGTGGTTGTTTTTTGATGTCGATCCGATTAGTGAAAGTTTGATGTTGATTAGTTTGTACTTCTCTTTTAAATTTTTCTTCGGTCTCGACACACATACCCCCCCCCTCCACGGGTACTTTGATGAAATGGATTGTCAAGTCAAGTCAAGTCAAGTCAGTGAGTCAGCACAGACTGAGAAACGTTGGGGTACTTAGAGTCGTCCGGAGGAATAGGTAGTGGTTGAGGACCTCAAATGAACTTGAGTACAGGTAGCTCAGTCACTACGGTAGGTCGGTAGAGTAGGAGCCAACAGGGGAAGAGGAGGACGGGGGTTAGGGAGGGTCGTAGTTTCAGAAAAGGTTGCTCAGTTGAGAAGCGTACTCCACCGGGTTCATAACCTCAAAGTCGAAATCGTAGTCAGGAAGACTACTTGTGGGTCCTGACTAGAGGAAATCTTACCTAACCGACCTAGAGGAACGTCAGGTTCCCTGAGACTTCTCAGAAGAGGTTATGGTGTGAAGTTTTCGTAGTTAAGAAACCACGAGTCGAAAGAAGTGTCAGGTTGAGAGTGTAGGTATATACTGGTGTCCTTTTTGGTATCGGAATTGATCTGCCTGGAACCAGCCGTTTCATTACAGAGACGAAAAGTTATACGAGAGATCCAACCAGTATTGAAAAGAAGGTTCCTCATTAGTAGAAATTAAAGTACCGACGTTAGTGGTAGACATCACTAAAACCTCGGGGGGTTTTATTTCAGACTGCGACAAAGGTGACAAAGGGGTAGATAAAGGGTACTTCACTACCCTGGACTACGGTACTAGAATCAAAGGACTTACAACTCGAAATTCGGTTGAAAAAGTGAGAGGAGAAAGTGAAAGTAGTTCTTCGAGAAATCAAGGAGAAGTGAAAGACGGTATTCCCACCACAGTAGACGTATAGACTCCAATAACTATAAAGAGGACCGTTAGAACTAAGGTCGAACACGAAGAACGTCGGGTCGCAAAGAGTACTACATGAGACGTACATTCAATTTATTCGTCCCACTGTTATATGTCGGAACTGTATGAGGAAAAGGATAAACCTTGGTCAGACAACAAGGTACAGGTCAAGATTGACAACGAAGGACTGGACGTATATCCAAAGAGTTCTCTGTCCAGTCCACCAGACCATAAGGGTAGAAGAAAGTCTTAAAAGGTGTCAAACAACACTAGGTGTGTCAGATTCCGAAACCGTATCAGCTATTTCGTCTTTATGTACATAAAGACCTTGAGAGAACGAAAAAGGTACTAGGTCACCTACAACCGTTAAACTAGAGACCAAGGAGACGGAAAAGATTTTGGTCGAACTTATAGACCTTCAAGTGACAAGTACATGACAACTTCGGACCGAACCTCTTAAAACTCGTAATGAAATGGTCGCATACTCTACCCACGTTGACACGTCATCAAACTCGTTAGAAACCGTAACGGAAAGAAACCCTAACCTTACTTTTGACTGGAAAAGGTCAGGACACCGGTGACGACTCAAAAGGTTTAAACGACCGTATAATTCACGTCGTGAAAGTGTCGTAGTAGAAAGTCCTAAACTTTATCGAGTTCACCTTAAGGTAGTGGAGGTTAACTACGATAGGTTATAGTTCTAAATAATAGTTCGATGTTATTACTTCTACAGGACTATAACATATTTCTTATATTATCTAGTTCCGTGTCTGATCTTTTGGGTCTTTATCTGAGTGTATTTATACGAGTTGACTATAAACTACTTCCACGTTCATTTGCAACGAGTCAGAACAGGTTGAGAAACTTTAGGGTACTTGACATGTCAGGTATCGTGAGAGATCCGGTCTTATGACCTCACCCACCGGAAAGGGAAGGGGTCCCCTAGAAGGGTTTGGTACTAACTTGGGTCCGGAGGACGTAACGTCCGCCTAAGAGATGATCGACTCGGTTTTCTCACCCATCGGATAGGAAAGAGGTCACCTAGAAGGACTGGGTCCTTAACTTGTCCTTAGAGGACGTAACGTCCACCTAAGAAATGGTTGACTCGATAGTCCCTTCGGACTTCTGTTAAGCTTTCTCGTTGTTTACTACTACTTTTTTGATCTGGAAGTGTATATTTTTTTCAGTTAGATCTATGTCTTGAATGTAGGAAATGTTTTTAATTGACTTTTACTTAATATCCGGATATACGTTTTGTGTTTTGTTGTGTTCTATTGTATCCTCTTTTGGATCCGCCTGAACCTATACCACCACTGAAAAGTTTATATTGTAGTTTCCATGTTAGATACTTTCTTCTTTAACTATTTGACTTAAAATAATTTTAATTTTTAAAGACAAGACGATTTCCGTTACAGTACTCTTACTCTTTGTTCTGTGAATGACCCTCGTTTGTAAAAGTTTTCTGTGTAGACTATTTCCTCACTGTCGGTTTTATATGATCCTTGTAATTTCAAAGTTGTCAGTCTTTTTTTTTTTTTGGACTTTTTTTTTTTCCCAGTTTCTGGAATTGACTTTGGAGTTGATTTCTCGATACCTACCTGTTACTCGTATACTTTTCTACGATTTGTAGTGTACAGTGATCCTTTTACGTTTCATTTCACTCTATGATGATACGTGGACAATCTTTCCAGTTTTAGACCTTATGACTATTGAGGTTTACAACCGTTCTTACACTTCGTTCTCCTTGAGAGTGAGTAAGGACCACCCTTACGTTTTACTATGTCGGTGAAACCTTCTGTTAGGTCATAAAAGAGTGTGTGTGTTATTTTTTGGGTTTTGTATGAGAAAAATATACTAAGTCCTTGGTACGAGGAATTTTAAATACGTTTCCTAAACTTTTGAATACAGATGTGTTTTTGGACATGTACCTAAAATATCGTAAACAGGTATTAACAATTTTGAAGTTTCATTGGTAGATAAGTTATCTACTTATCTTTTTACTTATTTGAGACCTTGTAGTCTCTTACCTTATAATAAGTTGTGATTTCAATTGATAGTTCGGTACCTTTCTGTATCTCCTTGGAATATACGTATAATGATTCACTTTCTTCGGTTAGACTTTTTCGGTGTACGATATATTAAGGTTGATATACTGTAAGACCCTTTCTCTCTTGTCACCTCTGATTTTGTTCTAGTCATCAACGTTTCAAACCATCCTACTACTCATTCACCCCATGTCTTTGTAAAATCCTGTCACTTTTATGAGAAATAAACGGTATGTCTCCCCGAGGGAGCACCGAGTCTCCCATTTCGTAGACGGACACTACACCTTCTGGGTCTAAGTTAGGGACCCAGCCCTTCTAGGGGACCTCTTCCTTTACCGTTGGGTGAGGTCATAAAAGCAGACCTCTTAGGGTATCTGTCTCCTCGGACCACCCGATGTCAGGTACCCCAGCGTTTCTCAGTCTGTGCTGACTCGCTGATGTGTGAATGGTATTTCCCCTATATATAACAGTATGTAAGTAGATTTGGGTTTCTTACAAGTTATGGTTCTCACTTTGGATTATTTTGATATCTGAAACCCACTAATACTACGTATTTACATCTAAGTAGTTAACGGTCCACTGTAGTTAACATGTCGAGACCATCCACCACCACTATTACCCTCTCCGAGAGGTACACTCACTCACCCCGCATATACCCTTTAAAGAAATGGAAAAGAGATTAAAACGTCAATTGAATTTTGATGAGATTTTTACTTCAGAACTTTTTATTGAATTCTACATATAGTCATTTTATTTTATCCCTTTTTCATTTTTACTTTCTTTCTTTCTTTTTTCTATAGTATGATTATGTACAGGAACAGTTTAACGGGTTTTTGTGACTATTTCTCTTTTAGAATACTCCTCGATCTTTTTTTCTGTGTAGTACATATCTTCTCTTTTCTTTTTGTCTAAAGGGTAGTCTTTTATTACGTTAGTTTCTTCGTCACGTCGTTGTAGAATTATTATGACTTTCTTTTGTCGACAGTTGGATCTTAAATATGGGTCTTTTTGTATACAAAGTGTTTATGTTGGTTTGCTTCAAACTTTTGAGGAAGGGACAGGAGAGACTCAGAAGAGAAAAGAGAGGACGAAGAGTCTGAGACAGTTAAACGTACACTTTTATTGATAGACCTATAAAGTGAAAGACGTAAATGAGTCGTTACATGTTGCATCTTCTTGAAAGTCTCGTTAGTAGGGAGTCTTGTAACCCACCTATGAATCAAAAATAAACGTATTGACTTTATCGGTTAATGACTGTAAGAAGAGGTTTGATTCCCTCTCATACGGGATTTCCGTACATGTCGAAGGTAAATTCTTCGACCGTTCACAAAGAATCAAAAATTGACCTTCAGAAGAATCCAAGTTTTCGTTCAAAAGGAAAAATTCGTCTGGGGAACAGAACGCACGGGTGACACGATAGGAAATAAAAGGAAAGGTAACACAAAACGGAGGTAACGTCACACAGAGAGGTAGGTAAAAATACAGGTTAAAGATACTAACCTGTAGTACAAGATCGTAAACCAAAGGATGATGGCACAAAAACGGATGAAAATCTAATAACTAAGTGTACTTGAACAGAAATACATCTAGAATTTAAGAGTTTAAAAAATTCAATATTCCCTCTCTCATACGAAGTATTCGACTTTTCATTTGCGTAGGGGGTCGTAAAGAAAGATAGGGACACCTTAGTCCGTTCGATCTAAGGTTATCTATAGACAGACAAAAGGAATTATGAAGTTAATGAACATTACTTACGCAAACAAAACATTATGGTTTCTAATGTATAGTAAGACGTTTTTGAGTTCCATCGTAAAACACACACACGAGTTATGACAGACTGAAACACCCTGACGTACCCGAAATCGAGTGTTCCGAAAAGGTAGGTACCCTAAAGGGTCCGTTCCTATGACCTTACCCAACGGTAAAAGTAGAGGTCCCCTAGAAGGACTGGGTCGCTAACTTGAGTACAGAGGGAATAGAGGACATAACCGTCCGTCTAAGAAATGATGATTTGGTGGACTCTTCGGATTCCATCGTAATTTTAAAGAATCATATTTACGTACTTTAAATAAGGAAAAAGAGAAAGATAGAGAATAAATAAATACCACAAAACAAAAAGAAAAGTTATTACACAAAAACTCCGTCCTTTAAAGATTCGAGTAACTTTAAACCGAAATGTAAATAAAAAGAGACGAAACTACTCCTGACGATTGAAGACCTTTACTTGAGACACGAAAGTAAAGTGTCTAAGTGAAGATTACGGTTCAGAGTAAAAACGGAAGAGAGAAACGAAGAGTTCGAAGTCTAACCGTCGTATTACTACACACGTTACGAGAAAAATACAACTTTCGTTTACTGATCTCCGTTGAACATCGTGAAATAAGTTTAATTGGTTGTATAACACTTCCGTCTTTACGAGTTCCGTGTCTAGAAGTGATACTTAAAGCATAATCTGTTGACACCTAATTAGTAATCGACGATCAACCATTCATTGTAGACAAATACTTGTAATCTAATATTAATTGGTCGTCAATTGACTTATGTTAAAATATGAAATAAATCTTTTATCTCTTTTTTATTAGGTATGGACTGAAAAGTAATACAATGTAAATACAAAGGCAGACAGAATAAATAGACACCGGAAAGACTATACGAGTCACGGGACGCGTCACGGACCGTTTAACAACAATTAAACAACGACGGAACAGACTGAGAGAACACTGGGGTACCTGACATCGGACGGTCCAAGGAGACAGGTATCCTGAAAGGTCCGTCATTATGGCCTCACCAAACGGTAAAGGAAGAGGTCCACTAGGAGGGTCGGGTTCCCAGCTTGAGTGTAGTGGACCTAACGTGTTCCTGAGATGGACGATTCGGTGGTCCCTTCGGGTCGTTTGTCATCTTTTTTCACTTTCACTTATAAACAACCTACTTTTTATTGTCCGTTCTGGTATTCTTGAACCCCGTTCCTTTCAAAAAAGTCTTAAACTCTAAAAGAATAGTGTCTTGTTAAAATACTAGTCGTACGACCCCAGGGTCGGGAACCGTCTCGTTTAAGGACAGGTCTTACTACATTATCTCTCTTCAAAATTCCGAATAAGAGAACCATTTAAAACTTGTAATTTCCATATAATAACTGATATCAGTGGTACGACATGTAATGTAATAAAATATTGACCTTTTAAACATGGAAAACTGAGGTCGTGGATAGAAAGGGTGGAGGTTGTGGGTATGAAGACCAGTGGTAATAAGAAAAGACTCAAAAAAAAAGAAAATAAACAATAAATAAATAATAAAATCTCAAGTGTATATTCACTTTAGTATATCATAAACAGAAAGACACAGACTGATTAAAATGAATAGTACTATGGTACTTTCAGACAAAGCAGTAGTGTTTTCCGTTCTAAAGTAAGAAAAAAACACCGACTCATTATAAGGAAACACATATATATGGTGTATAAGAAACCCGAAGGGACCATCGAGTCGACCATTTCTTAAGTGGACGTTACATCCTCTGGGACCAAACTAAGGACCCAGTATTCTAGAGGACCTCTTTCCTATCCAATGAGTGAGGTCATAAAAACTCAAGAGACCACCGAGTCTACCATTTCTTAAACAGACGTTACACCCTCTGGACACAATCTAGGGACCCAACCCTTCTAGGGAAGCTCCTCCCTTATCGTTATGTAAAGTCATAAGAAAGGACTTCTTAGGGATACCTGTCTCCTCGGACCGACCGACGTCAGGTAAACCAGAGTTTCTCAACCTGTTTTGACGTAATGATTTGTGTCGTGTGTGGTGTCTAAGAAATAAGTAAGTAGGTAACAATATGTGAATCCAACAAAGGTATAGAAGACATAATACTCTTTACGACGATACTTGTATCCCGACGTAAATAGTAAATTTCAAAAACACAAAAGTAAAAGACCTATTTAAGGGTCTTCACCTTAACGACCTATTAAACCATCAAGATAAAAAAGGGGAAACCTACTTGAAGGATGACAAAAGGTAACGCAGACGTGATTGAATGTAAAAGTAGTCGTTACGTACTCCTAAAGGAAAAGAGGTGTAAAAACGGTTATGTATAAAGGTCAAAAAAACTATGATCGGTAAGGTTGTCCACACTCCACTATAACACCAAAAATAAACGGAAAGGAACTACTAATTAATACTATCGTAGAAAAGAACAAGGAAAACCGGTATACATACAGAAACCCTTTTACAGATAAGTCTAAAAGACATGTAAAAATTATCCTAATAGACAAATAAACAAATGATCACTAACCTATAATTAGGGAATAGTTTATAAAATAAACATTTACAAAAGAGAGTAAGTCAATTAACGACAAAGTAAATCAAAAAGACGACGTATCGAACTACACCAGGGTGTACAAAAGAAAACGAAATCCTCATTCTAAATTTTTCAATAACAGTTCTGCCTGTAGTTCCTTGAATAAGGAATACAAAAGAAGATCCTTAAAATACCGAAGTAAAGAATGTGAGTTCAGAAATTAACTCAGAAGTTATTGTAAAACCCAATACAAACAAATACCATATTCCATTATCAGATTAACGTTAAAAAGTGTACACTGATAAAAGGGTTGTGGTAAAAAACTTCTCTTACAATAAAAGGGTAACATACAAGAACCAGGGAAACAACAATTAATTAACTGATACAGAAACACCCGAATAAAGACCCAACAGTTAAGACGAGATAATTAGATAAACAGATAGACATAGCACGAAACAAATAATATCGAAACACTATATCAAACTGTAGTCCTTCGTACCACGGAGGTCGAAACAAGAAGAAAGAGTTATAATGAAATCCATAAGTCCCAAAAGACACCGATTTATATTTTAGATCCCATTAACCAAGATAAAGACACCTTTTTTTTTTCGGTAACATTAAAACAGTCCCCAACGTAATATAAACATCTAACGAAACCTATTGTACCTGTAATATTACTATTATTTATAAGATTAGGTACACGCATCATATTGAAAGGTAAATAACACAGAAGAAATTAAAGAAAGTAGTTACAGAATATCAAAAGTCATATGTCCAGAAAAGGAAGAACCAATTTAAATAGGGATCCATAAAATAAGAAATATTACGTTGACATTTACTCTAACAAAGGAATTAAAGAAAAAGACCATCAAACACCAATCACGTATTTTTTTGTCATTTTTAAACTCATAATTAAAATATGGGACGTCTAAATGACTTAAGGAAAAAATCAGGATTGTCAAAAAAAGTGGGGACCTCATAAATCCCATAAGATATATATTTTAGTACAGTAGGTGTTTATCACTGTCAAAATGAAGAAAGGAGGGTTAAAACTACTAAAATAGGGAAAAAGAGTGGACTAACGGAATCGATCCTAAGGGTCATGATACAACTTATTTTCACCGTTTTCCCCCGTAAGAACAAAACAAAGACTAGAATCTTTTTATTGAAAGTGGAAAAGAACACCTCATACAACAATCTCGTTACTCGAACTGTATGTACCGAAAATAATAAAACTTCATGTAACGAAACTATAGGTGAAACAACTCTTAAAAAAAATAGTATTTACCTACAACTTAAAACAATTTACGAAAAAGATGTGGATAACTCTACTAGTATACTAAGTGTAGAAAGTTAATCAATTACATTCCATAGTGTAGTTAACTAAACATCTATAATTTAACAGGAACGTAGATACATTATTCCAAAAAGACACCAATTATACCATATACTAAAAATTACGTAACAAATCAAGTTAAACGATTATAAAACAAATCCTAAAACGTGAATACAAGTAGTCCCTATAATTGAATATTAAAAGAAATACATTACAGGAACTGTCCAAAAACATAGTCCCATTACAATCGGAACCTCTTCCGTTACCGTGGGGTGAGGGACCATATTACTGAAACTTTCGTCAGAGAGGAGAAATTAAAAAACTCTCTCATCCTCTTTAAATATTTTAGAAGAAACTTTCAAACCATCTTAAAAGGTCACTTCGGTAGACCAGGACCTAAAGACAAAGAACCCTCCAAAGTAATAACTAACTTAGAGAAATGATCATTAGGTAGATAAGTATAAAAGAAGTAGTGTGTCATGACCGTCCAACATAAAAAAGACCCTTAAATAGACAAAGAAGGTCCAATAAGTTAAATAACCGTGTTTAACAAGTATCATTATAGAACACTAAGAGACACCATAATCAAGATGGAAGAGAAGTAAAGACCAAAATAAATAAACTTATCAGAAAGACAAAAAGAACTATTTAGATCGATTTTCAAACAGTTAAAACAAATAGACGAGTTTCCTGGTCGAGAATGAACAAAGTAAGAAAAGACAACAGAAGAAAGAGAAACTAAAGACGGGACTGTAGAAAATAAAGTAAAAAAAAGGAAATCGAACCCCGAAATAAACAAGAGAAAAAGATCAAGGAAACCCACATTTAAATGTAACAATAGACCCTAAAAAGAATTAAAACCTCAAACCGGACATAACAATACTTGAAGGGAGTATTTTAATGAAACCGACATAGGGTATCTAGAATCATACAACATAACTGTCAAAGTAAAAAGAGATGTATAAAAATTTAAAAGAGAAAACTAAAAAAACAACTGAAGAATCAAATAATAATCGTACAACCAATTAGAAATGTATAAAGACCATAAAGGCCAAAAGAAGAACATTAACTAGAGACAAAAAGATGGAGACATCGACCTTTTCTATGAACTACACTAAAGGAAGAAGAATTTAACGGACTCTTAACAAAACACCGGATTGTATATTAGATAAAACTTCTGAAAAAGTATCCGTGAACTCTTCATGTACGTAAGGTGACGAACCTACCTTACAAAAGACATGTAATAAATAGACCACGTTACAAAGTAAATTCTAATTACAAACGAGTAACTAAAATGGACACCTACTAATTTTTCGTACTACACCTACTAGTAACTACATTGCCCTATAAATTCAGGATATGTTAATAACATAACGACAGTCAAAAGGGAAAATCCAGATAATTAAAACGGAATATATAAATCCACGGTAATACAACCCACGTCTTACAAATGTTTACAGTATAGAAGAACAACCTAAATGGGAAAACAAGTACCTTGTATAAAAAGAGACAGGGAAATGAAAGTCATACACATGAAGACATATAGATTTAACTCAGAGAATATCCGTCGTATATCTACCTAGAAAAATTTTCAAAATGAGTCGGTGAGATAAATTGAGTAATAAATATACGAAATCAAGTCAAGTCAGTGAGTCAGTACAGGCTGAGAAACGTTGGGGTACTTGACGTCGTGCGGTCCGGAGGGACAGGTAATGGTTGAGGGTGTCAGGTGGGTTTGGGTACAGGTAACTCAGCCACTACGGTAGGTTGGTAGAGTAGGAGACAGCAGAGGAAGAGGAGAGCGGAAGTTAGAAAGAGTCGTAGTCCCAGAGAAGTTTACTCAGTCAAGAAGCGTAGTCCACCGGTTTCATAACCTCAAAGTCGAAGTTGTAGTTAGGAAGGTTACTTGTGCGTCCTGACTAGAGGGAATCCTACCTGACCAACCTAGAGGAACGTCAGGTTCCCTGAGAGTTCTCAGAAGAGGTTGTGGTGTCAAGTTTTCGTAGTCAAGAAGTCACGAGTCGACAGAAATATCAGGTTGAGAATGTAGGTATGTACTGATGACCTTTTTGGTATCGGAACTGATCTACCTGTAAACAACCGTTTCATTACAGAGACGAAAAATTATACGATAGATCTAACAAGTATTGAAAGGAAGGTTCCTCGTTCTCATAAAATTAAAGTACCGACGTTAGTGGTAGACGTCACTAAAGTCTCGGGTCTTTTTATTTCAGTCGGTGACAAAGGTGACAAAGGGGTAGATAAACGGTACTTCACTAATAACTGTAAAATAATTAACATTTATTTAACTGTAAATAATTACAGTTATAAGAAGAGAACGGAAGAAGGGAACATCAAACTATGAAAAAAAATCACAATACGAATCTAAGAAAGGAGAAAAAGAAAACACATTAATGATATTCAAAGATGGAATATCAATAGTACTCCGAGTGTATATTCCGGTATATATTTTTTGTCAGGTAAAATTCAACTCTTTTTGAACAAACTTATATCAGATTATTAGATGTAAAAATGAGGAGGAAAGTACAAAATTTAAAAACTACAGGGTAAAATATATAAATATACAATATGGAATTTGTTTAATGACATCAATATCCTAAAAAGTGTTGAAAACGGAAAATTGTAAGTTCGATCAAAATATTCACTAATTAGGTAATGGACATACTATATATGGATATGTATCATTCTAGATATGAAAGTACAAAAGAATAATGATTAATCACGGAAAGGAAAATTCGAATTTCTTTGAGGAAGTTGTAAAGAACATTTCGACCGAAATCTCCACAACTTAAGGAACAGAAACCGAAACGTCCCGTACGTCCTTTTATTTACGGGACTCTTGTTTGGAATTAGTTACTGGATTATCCTCAACTAACTATTCGTAAAGTCGAAGGGGTAGGGAGACCACCCCGTTGAGACTCCATCCAAAATAGGTAAAAGGTCTCCAGAGGGTGTCGTCATGGACGAGGACTTATGTGGAACGTGACCGAAGAGGGAAATAGTTGGGACAGAGGATCACGAAGGACGTGTTGAGTGCGTATTTGACGAAGAAGGTCTACACGGACACCCCCTCAGGTTTGGTTCTGACATAAATTCATAAAGGGATATCTATAAAAAGAATTTTCGGTGGTGTGAAACGGTAAGTAAACCAACGGAACTGTAGTCCTGAAATTTAGACTTTCATGTTTAAACTGTTCAGTATGACTAAAAATGAAACTCACAGATATCTTTTCAGTTTTAGTTGTCTGTTTCGTTTTGAGGGGTACCAGTTTTATTGGTAATGTCAAGTAATCCTAAGAACAAGTCTTAAAAGGTCAAATTTCTTTAAAGAGAGTATATAACTACGAGATCTAACTTACACCGGTACAAGACACGGTACCACACATTGAGACGGTCTTTCAGTGGAGAGAACCGACAGACATATTGACCTCTAGTCGAGTGGTGAAGACTTACTCAGAAAGTGGTCGAAGGATAATTTAGTCTGATGACGGAGAAACTCGTCTGTTGTCTTCATCATTAATATAAACAAACATTACTTTTACTCCAAAAATATATTTGATTACTCCAAACAAATTTATGGATAGAAATTCGTTTGTAATTGAAGGGTAAGTTACTCATCATAACGAGTAAGACACTCTCCGGTTCTCCGGGACCCTGACTAACTCCCGTCCACTGTACAGGTCAGACCACATATAGGAGTAACTCGTATAATCGTTCGATTACCGGGTGTCATAAGTCCTAAACAAAAAAAAGAAAGAGTAAACCGATTTAATATGATAATTTACAACTTGAAATCTTGTAATTTATACGGGTACGATATAAAGGTAATATTAACTCAAGAGACTCGAAGTAAAAGGAAAGAGATATTACCTTTATTGTCAGAGTTAAATAGAGTACCTCATAACCCCTCTGAGTCTATTATACACTTTCTGGAAACACTTCATGTGTTCCATTCTTAAATAAAAATAACTCCGACTTATATAATAGTATCTGAATTATAAGTAAACCAACTAGCAAATTCTAACGACGGATAGACACCTACCAATTTCTTAAGAGTTTGTTAGGAGTTTAATAAGACGTCGGATACCTCCGATATAACTAGTTTGTTTCCAAGGATAACATAAAAAGGTGGTGACACAATGTCCAAGACGTATCCTTCCTCGAAGTGAACCCTTGAGACCGGAACCTCAATCCTCTTGACATAACCATTATTGACTGAAACCGTTCGTGACTTTGCAGAACACGAAGTCAAATTGGTAAACATTTTGTTCGGTTTATTGAAATTTCCTACTAGAGATTATAGGGATTTTGAAGTAATCTTATAGGTGTCTCAAACAATTTTCACGTCTACTCTAAAGATCCAGAGTAGGATCTAAATCACTTCGTCTCAGAGGGTCCAACCCCAAGGGTCATAAGTGTAAAAATAATTCTTACCTTTTTCTTATAAAGTTCGGGATAAAACAATGAAGTTGAAATGGATCTCTTAAATTAACCTCGGTCGGAATCACTCGGTGAATTAATCTTTTGAACATTCCATGAACTTATAAGAACTGTGATCAAGGAACCTTTCACTTTGGTAGCTCGATAAAGGAACAATCTACCTATACCTTTTCTAGTCACCTAAGAATGTAATGGTATTTTCATATGAAGATAATTATATAGTACAGTAGTATTTTACCTAATACTTTTTCCGGATTATCAGAAAGAAATTATTACTTTCAACCGTGTCACCATCTCTCAGACGGACGTTCCGTCGTCTGGACCCAAACTAGGGACTCAACCCTTCTAAGGGGCCTCTTCCCTTGTCGTTGGGTAAGACCATAAAAACGGACATCTTAAATCTATCTCCTCGGACCGTCTGATGTCAGTTACCTTAACGTTTCTCAGTTTGTACTGACTCGTTGATTGTGTGTGTGTTACCCAAGTACTCGACAACCGAATAGTCGAACCCTCATTTTAAAGTTTTTTTTTTTAGTTTTGTATGTTTGATTTTTAAATAGGGATTTTTGTTTTAGTGAAGTAGTTTTGTTTTTTGTTTTTTGTTTTTTTGTTTTTTTTTGACTGGGACAGGAATGACAGGGGACGGAGGTAGTTTCACTTAGTAATAGGAAAGAATAGTAAAAAAAAAAGTCTCCGTTAAAGACAAAAGACGAGTTTCTAGTTGGATACGAACGTGAGTAGAGAGTTTATATGAAGACCAGTAACATCGTCACTAGGTCCTCTATCGTTCTACCGGAAAAGCGAACGAGACAGTCAACCGTGTTGAGATTTACTCGGGACAACCAGTGATCGAGAGGAGAGAGATCGGGACGAAACCAAAAGTATTAACCTCCTAATCTGCAAATGTCACAACACAACCAAAGACGGTATGTTGTTGTACTTAGTAGGTATCCATCGGTATACAGGGGAGGAAAAACTTACAAGAAGGGTGGGGTAGGGGTGGAGTAGGGTGGGAAGGTCCAGTAGTGTCTTGTGCCCCAACTCGAGGGAGGTAGTATATCGTTTAACGGGGACCGACAGACAAATGTACACCATTGTACATACAACGTTACAATAAGAGAGTCAAGTAGGATGGGAAAGGAAGGGGGCGACACAGGTGTCCAGACAGGAGATACAGACCCAGAGATAAGGATGGGACGTTTATCCAAGTAGTCATGGTAAAAAGATCTAAGGTATATATACGTTACCATATGTTACAAACGAAAAGAGAAAGACTGAAGGAAGTGAGACATATTATCCGAGATCCAAGTTAGTGGAGTGATCTTGACTAAGTTTAAACGAGTAATAACACCGACTCATTATAAGGTCACATATATGTATGGTGTTGTAAAAATAGGTAAGAGCACAGTCACCTGTTGATCTTGATGAAAGGACAGAATCGATGACATTTATCACGACGTTACTTGTAACCCCGTGTACAAAGAAAAACTTAATACCAAAAGAGTCCCATATACGGGTCATCACCCCAACTATCCAGTATACCATCAAAATAAGGATCAAAAATTTCCTTAGAGGTATGACAAGAGTTGTCACCAAGATACTTAAATGTAAGGGTGGCTGATACGTTCTCACAAGGGAAGTGTAGGACAGATCATAAATAACAAACATCTAAAAAACTACTACCGGTAAGACTAACCGTACTGCAGTTTTGATGAACGATATCAAAACTAAACGTGAAAAGATTGTTACTCACTACAACTCGTAAAATTTTACACAAATTGCCGGTAGACATACAGAAGAAACCTCTCTACAGAGGAACCCAGAAGACGGGTAAAGAATTGAACCAACAAACAAAAAGACTATAACCGGACTAACATATAAAACCTCTAATTAAAAAACAGTCAACGAAGTAAACGTTAAGTCGAGTCAAGTCAAGTCAGTGAGTCAGTGCAGGCTGAGAAACCCTGGGGACTTAGCGTCGTGCGGTCCGGAGGGACAGGTAGTGGTTGAGGACCTCAAGTAAGTTTGAGTGCAGGTAGCTCAACCACTACGGTAGGTCGGTAGAGTAGGAGCCAGCAGGGGAAGAGGGGGACGGGGGTTAGGGAGGGTCGTAGTCTCAGAAAAGGTTACTCAGTTGAGAAGCGTACTCCACCGGATTCATGACCTCGAAGTCGAAATCGTAGTAAGGAAGGTTTCTTGTGGGTCCTGACTAGAGGAAATCTTACCTGACCAACCTAGAGGAACGTGAGACTCCCTGAGAGTTCTCAGAAGAGGTTATGGTATCAAGTTTTTGTAGTTAAGAAGCCACGAGTCGAAAGAAGTGTCAGGTTGAGAGTGTAGGTATGTACTGGTGACCTTTTTGGTATCGGAACTGATCTGTCTGGAAACAACCGTTTCATTACAGAAACGAAAACTTATACGATAGATCCAACCAGTATTGAAAGGAAGGTTCCTAATTCGTAGAAAATAAAAGTACCGACGTCAGTGGTAGACGTCACTAAAACCTCGGGTCTTTTTAATGAAAGAGTGTAAGACTCCTAACAGAAAAATAGAACATCTGGTACTAAAGGAAGCGACACGACTTAGAAAATTAATCCAAGGTAAACAAATAAAAACAAAAACAAAGGTGATGACAGTCTCTACCCAGTATCTCCTAGAACGAACCTAAATACAGTTTCTCACAAACCGGACAAAAGGAGGTTCTCAAAGTATTAAAGAATGTAAATCCAGAAATTAGTTAAAACTCAAATAAAAACACGTATCACAATCCCTGACAAGATTAAAGTAAGAAAGTTTCCATCGATAGACTAAAAGGTTCGTGGTGAATGACTTCTCTGACAGAAAGGGGGTAACATATAAGAACGGAGGAAACAGTTTCTATTCCACAGGTATCCACACACCCAAATAGAGATCCAAAAGATAGAACAAGGTAACCAGATATAAAGAAAGAAAGAAAGAAAAAAATATCATGTCGAAAAATTATACTTCACAACTTATTCACTTAAGACTAGTGTAAACAGATCTTGTTCATCTTTCACGTAGTTTTTCCGTGGGACCCGGGTTTAAACTACGAGGTCAGCTAGGGATTAGTAGAGGTTTAGAGACAAAGGTAGTGACTAGAAAATCAATCCAAACATCAGAGACAAAAGTTGATGGATAACTTCTGGAAAAAAAAAAAAAAAAAAAAAAANAAAAAAAAAAAAAAAAAAAAAAAACACCTCCTTTTGTCAAAAGTGAAATCGATAACTGATACATAGATATCCTTGATACCAAAATGGGTTACCGGAACCGAATTGATTGAGTGGTAGAGACCAGAATGACTGAATCAATCCATCGGAGAAAACCTATATACACCGAACTGAAGTGTACAATCAATTTTACTCAATTCTAGGGACTTTCACTTTCACTTTCAGTGAGTCAGTACAGGCTGAGAAACACTGAGGTACCTAATTTGATATGTCAGGTACCTTAAGAGGTCCGGTCTTATGACCTCACCTATCGGAAAGGGAAGAGGTCCCCTAGAAGGGTTGGGCCATAATTTGGGTCCAGAGGACGTAACTTCCATCTAAGAATTGGTCGACTCAATGTTCCCTTCGGGTTCTTATGACCTAACCCATCGGATAGGGAAAAGGTCACTTAGAAGGACTGGGTCCTTAGCTTGGTCCCAGAGGACGTAACGTCCTCCTAAGAAATGGTTGACTCGATAGTTCCTTTCCGAATTCTAGGAACTTTTTAATAATTTGAACTACATTACTTTTAATTAAAGTTTTATGTACATTTATATTTATATAGTAACTAAGTCAGTTGTAGATAAATTAAAAGTTATGTAAATTCAGGATATTATTCACGACCACTACGTTCTGATTGAGATAAAACTGGAAATAATATATTTAATATAAGTCTGGAAGAAATTATGAAAAGACTTTTTTCTCTCTTCATGATACTTTTAGTACTTCCTCATGTAATTCCATTTAATTATCTCAGACCCATAAGTGACTATGATTACTACTCACTTTGAAGTAAAGCTCTTGGATTTTTTTAATTGTAAGAAGAAGAGTTAAAATCGGACCCCGTAAATACACTCCTTCTTTAATCGACAAATAAATAGAGATTTCTTCAAGGTAATCACCGAAACCCCTTCTATACTTTTATTATTTTTTATAAACGGTTTATAGACATTCTTTTATCATTTTTAAAAACCTACTCGACGTTTAGTATTAGAGGTCCCACGGTCCTAGTAAATAGTATATGAATAAGATATAGAAGTGAACCAATAAATTATCGAGTGATTTTGAATCTTGTAATCCTCACTTTAAGAACTAAAAAGGAGTAGGAGTATAAACGAAGAAGAATCATTTACTGTTGTGGTATGTGACAACAATCCGGTTTTGGGGGATGTACATAGGGTGTGTGTCTCTTAGTATTTATAAGGTTTAGACTAGTAAGGAGTAGTACGGGTGGTCAAGATAGGTTTAGGTTCGGGCGTAAACTCATATCTAAAGATTAACGAAGATAAGAATGAAAAGGGAGTTAGATAAGAAAGAGGAATACCGTCTTTCACTTCTTGATTTCTTTGAAAACTACTTTTACTTTCTCCTCTCACTTTTTCAACCAAATTTTGAGTCGTAAGTCTTTTGATTCTAGTACCGTAGACCAGGATAATGAAGTACCGTTCATCTACCCCTTTGTAACGTTTGTCACTGTGTGAAATAAACCCCCCCGAGGTTTTAGTGACGTCTACCACTGACTTTGGTACTTTAATTTTCTATGAACGAGGAACCTTCTTTTCAATACTGGTTGGATCTGTCGTATAATTTTTCGTCTCTACAATGAAACGGTTGTTTCGAGACAGATTAGTTTCGATGCCAAAAAGGTAATCAGTACATACATACACTCTCAACTTGATATTTCTTTCGACTCACGACTTCTCAACTACGAAAACTCGACACCACAACCTCTTCTGAGAACTCTCAGGGAACCTGACGTTCCTCTAGGTTGGTCAGGTAGGATTTCCTCTAGTCAGGACCCACAAGTAACCTTCCTGACTACAACTTCGACTTTGAGGTTATGAAACCGGTGGACTACACTTCTCGACTGAGTGAACTTCTCTGGGACTACGACCCTTTCTGACTCCCGTTCTCCTCTTACCCTGCTGTCTCCTACTCTACCAACCTACGTAGTGGCTGAGCTACCTGTACCCAAACCCACCTGAGGTCCTCAACCACACCTGTCCCTTCGGACCACACGACGTCAAGTACCCCAACATTGTTCAGTCTGTGTTGACTCGCTGACTTAACTTTACTAAGAGAGAGGAATGTCGTAAGTTGTACGAGAAAATTTTCTCATACATCTGATGTATATTAGATAAATTTTACAGATCACCAGGGACCATAATCTTATTCCGTCTTTAAATAATTGAACTGGTCGTATCCGGGTACATACTGGAACAGAGAAGTACGAGGAGTTTGAGACAGAGGAATTAAGGGTGAGTGGGAAAGACATGGTCGACGTGACTGGAGGAAGGCTCAGGAACTCGGGAGGTCCAAATTTGACTAGTTTCTGAAAAGGAAAACGATAAGGGAGTTGGACCTTAACGACAGGAGGTCTAAAAGCGAAACAACCAGAAGAACTTACTGAAATCTAAGTAAAACAGTCAATAAAGATTATCGATAGTCAGTTAGTGAGAGGGAGGGTAGAGGGAAGAATTACAAGAGACACCACAACCAATGGTACTTTGATAAGAGAAATAAGTAAATGAACGAATAAAACAAAGGGAACTCATCTTACTCTAAATATCCTGGACACTAAAAGACACATGGTAAGAGATGGTATGGGACCGTAGATCTTATCTTATCCCGTATGTCACCCTAAGAGTCATTTGTAAACAACCTATTAGAGTCGTATAATTTTTATCCTTTTTTACATAAACAAGACCCCATTAAGTACATTACTAACACTTGTCTCGTAAAGTAGGAATAACGTGACACAAGTAATTGGTTTAATACGTGAAATTAAAATAAAAATCTATCGGAATATTTTATACTCTTTATAAAAATTTATATACTATCTTCTTTTATATCGTTCTTCTTTCCTATAAAACTTACCGAATAAAAGGAAAAGACATACAAAATATTAATTTATAATTCGTTAGTGAAACCTAATAAGTAGATATTTATCCACTAATCCCACCTTTTATAATTTCTAAAAAAAGTCCGTCTCAACATAAAACGACTAGACGACAATCAGTCGGAAGACATAGACGACCAGGACGTAGGTGATTAAGTTGCTTAAAATAAAATAAAAAAATTAAAAATAAAAATGAAATAAAATGAAATGTTATCTATCTTTTATAAGTCCCTTTTTTTGATCTTTAAAGGGTTTTCGTTTTGAACTTAAACGATGTACGGTCTGTAATCAATATATCGTAAATAAAACAGAAATATTACCAAATGTGTCGTAAATGTAACACAATCCATAATATTCATTAGATCTCTACTAAATTTCATATGGTGTCCTACACGAATTCAATGGACGTTTAGTTACGGTAAAATATGTTCCCTAAACCCGTAGACACCTAAGATTATAGACATCCCCAAGACCTTGTTTAGAGGGTACCTATGGTTCCCTTCTAATATTAGGTAAGAAAAGTTTCCCGACGACGACGATTCAGTGAAGTCAGCACAGGTTGAGTCAGGCTGGAGTATCTGCCATCGGGTGGTCCGAGGGGGCAGGGACCCTAAGAGGTCCGTTCTTGTGAACTCACCTAAAGTTTCCCGATATACAGTAGTTTAGTTTAGATGTGTTTAGATTACCACAACCTTACCTCTTCCTTTCCGTTGGGTGAGGTCATAAGAACGGAACCTTTAGCGTTCCTGTCTCCTCGGACCATCCGATATCAGGTACCCAGTGTTTCTCAGTCTGTGTTGAATCATTGATTTGTTTGTCGTTACTACAACCTTTGTAACCAAATTTACGAAAATTCTTATAAGATGAATTAAATTCCCTTGTCTTCATCCATTGTATTGTAGATTATTGAAACTGTAAGTCAACACGACGTCTAAGACATCTGGTCTCAACGTAAATGGTTTGTCCAGGGGAATTGGAGTTAGTTTCTTTTATTTTAAGTCATCACTCTGTAAATAATAGTTAAAATTTTTAACTGTTCAGGAAAGGTCAAAATCGTTCGTTACGAAACCAACTGTAAAATAAAATATTTACATGTTATAATAATTTACAGGAGTATAAATCTTAAGTCAACCATATGATTTCTTTGAATTAGTTACGAGACTAGTCAACATACAAACACTACAACTCAAGGAAAAACCGTCACTAAAAGGGTGTCCCTTCAACATCCCGTCTCCTGTCCCCTTTTGTCGTTTTTAGTCGGAAATAGACCTAAACTCCTATTTTATGTTGTCGTTATTGTCATTAAGTTCCCTTGTTTACCATGGGTAGTGTTTTACACATACCTTTTCAAGGTACTCTAAAGTCTCTTCCCCTAGAGTAAAAATGACACCCTTCTTCTTTTTTGGTCTCTAAATTGTCCTTTCTGTTAAACATTAAACAGGGGTGTCTCTATTTACTACCCCCTTTAAGGTCCACTCTTCTCGATGTCGGAACCCACAAACGCTACTTCCACCCGACAAAGTTTTCACCTAACTCCGGTCTATCACCTCCCTGAACTACCGACGTCTCTCCTCACACTCACAACCATCGAGTTTTCCCTACCACCTTCACTCATCGTACCAACTTGAAAACAAAACCCTCCTACTAATACCGTCGTCCTACTTTCTTCTCTTCTTGAGACCCCCATCTTGACAATCGCGCTATCAGGTCCACTACACTCCCGTTGCGTCACCTTTACTATCTTGTGACTTCCCGACCTCTCCCCTCCATACACGTTTCGAACTTCAGCTTCTACCTTTCCGATTAAACTACACCTCTTTCTTTTATTCGACTTAAAATCTTTGCGACTTAAACTCAGAGATTCACTAGGGATTCACTTCAACAACTTGCCTGTCAAAATGGATATCTCAAGTCTGAACGTACTTTTGAATCTCCACCTTTCCCTCAGAAACAACCACTAAGTTCTCTAAACCCAAGAACCCCGAAGTCTAAGTGTATGTTCAGAGGTACAACGAGGTAATTTTAAAATCGGTGGAGGTATCTCCGTTGGGGTAGGGTTCGGTTTACTGTCCTAGTTGGGGAGTAAAGGAAAAAAGTTTTCGGTTGAGACTCCGGAAGTAAAACCTCTTGTGTATTCCGAGATTCGACGATTCATTAGTTTTTTTTTTTTTTTTTTTCTCTCTCTCTCTTTCTAGAAGTTTACTTTTCTGAGTATTTGGACTCAAAACCTAACCGATTAAAAATATTGACAGAGTATCCTCGATAAGTGAGACTTTCCCTGTGTCGTTTTGTTTCTGTGGTCCCGGCTCTTTGTCGTGTTTTTTATAGAGAGGATGTCTTGTATCCGGTGTACCGAACTTGGTTACGTCCGTTTATACCTTAATTTCAGTATCCTAACGCTTACAGTTTTCCTGGATCTCTCGTAGATTAAATACCATTTTCTTCGACTTTGAACGTCTCCCATTCACTCTGAGAGTTCCAGTGTCTCCATCAATAACCGTGTTTTCCCCGATAACGTGAGTAACCCAACGAGAGTCTCGTCACCCGAAAATAACAAAACGTTATTTTTACTTACCTATTTACGGGTATTTCGTTATTTATTGTACATTGTACACACAGAAATAAAAACTCGTAATTAACGTAATAATTCCTTTTCTAGGTCCATGTTTATACCATCTCCATACGTCATCGTATTTGGAAAGTGTGTGAGGAGAGATAATCTCTCCCGTTATTTCCTATATACAGAAATTACTTTTAAATGTCTAAAAACAAAAGTCTTATTTCACCTTATAAAGTTTCGTGATTGTCCATTTTCTTTGAATTTTCGTACATATAAGGAAAACGAAGATGATTACCGGACCATGGTGGACAAGGACTAGTCTATTTTTACGACACAAAAGTCAGAGATAGTGAGAAGACCGGTGTTGACTCCTATTACACGTTCAGAGGTTTCTAATCCATAAAATCAAGTTTACCTCTCAACAATGTGTACATTAAGTTATCGAGATGGACTCTTTAATCTGACTTTAAAACCTTTCCTGTGAAAGACTCCTACACAAGTCGTGACGAATGAAGAGGTACCTCGTACCAGTGACGGGGACCCCCCACCGTCTATTCAAAAGGTGAGTAATGACGGAGGACCCTCTTCACTGAGTTCTCCGTACCTCAAGAGTCGTGATATACGTTGTAAAAGGTACGTTTGGTCGAAAAAAGAAATCAAAATTTTTACTGAAGTACAGTCACACTGGGGGTATATAAACTCACAACAATCTGAAACTCAGAGGAAATTCTTACTCTCATAATTTTGTTTAAAATGGGGGGGATATGATAAGGGATTCGTAAATAATTGTAAGAATCTTCATAAAGAACCTTAAATCGACCCTCTAAATACAAGACCTAGAAAAAAAAGGAGGGTGTTAGTAAAGATATAAATTTTCAAAAGTTTATGTAAGATGGAGATGTCTTCCCTTTGTACTATCCATGTTGTTATAAGGTTGTCATTATAAGGTAACACACTTATATAATGTAAACAAATAGGTAATTAGTCAACTACTTGTTAACTTAAAAGAATGGAAAACCTACAAAATTTATTACGACTACACTTGTGAGTAAATGTTCAGAAACCTACATACGAAAGTTCAGAAGTGGACCTTCACTTAACGGAAAATAAATAAATAAAATAAAAAAGTTAAAGAAGTTGACAACGGACCCAAAATGGTAGTGTAAAATAAAATTAAAAAAAAATAAAAAATGAAATAAAATGAAATATTATGACATAACCAAAACGGTATGTAACTGTACTTAGACGGAAAATTATGATGGTCAGTGACAAACCCGAAGGGTCCACCGAGATCACCATTTCTTAGGTGGTCGGTTATGTCCTCTGTATTCTCTATACTCAAGTAGGGACCTAGTCCTTCTAGGGCACCTTCTCCCGTACCGTTGGGTAAAGTCATAAGAACGGACCTCGTAGTGTACCTGACTCCTCGGACCACCCAATGTCAGGTATCTCAGCGTTTCTCAGTCTGTGCTGACTTCACTGAATCGCGTGTCCGCACGGCAGTAAGAAACCGTGTCAATTAGACGTCTTATTGGTCTTCAACCAACGTCTACAAAATAAAGATTTTCCCTGTACGTAAGAAAATAAAAGAATATCTACTTTAAGTAAAGTTATAAAAAAAGAAGGAATAAAGAGACAAATAAAGTCATAAATAAAGAAGACATGATTTTTTCCATTCATAAAATATCACCTGTACTTACATTTAGAATCATCCACTTTCACTGAGTTAATACAAACAATCAAAAATGTTCGATTTCCTCGACTCTTTTTTTCTATTAGTCTAGGTATTTGCTCCCTACTGATTTTATGACTAATGGTCGGTATTAAAGAAATAGTGTTGAAAAGGACCAACTTATGATACTACCAATTAAAATACACAGTTGGACTGACCCGGTGTCCAACGGACCTATAGACCAGTTTGTAATAAAACCTACTCTCACAAAGTCTAACCTTAACTGTAAATGAAACCATCTGATTTCACTTCGTTTAACGGGAGGGATTACACCCATCCCGAGTAAGTTAGTCGATTTCAGGACTTGTCTCGTTTTTTACGACTAGACGTGGGTTCCCTCTTAAGGAACGAGGACAAAAACTTGACCCTGTGGTCGAAAAAGGATGTAAACCTAACTTTGACTTCGTTACCAAGAAGGACCCATAACTCGGACGGTCGGAACTCTTACCTCGATACGGTAATCGAGAGGACCCAAAGGTTGATGGGTGAGTGGGACGTCTGGGTCGTGAACAGTAGGTGACATTACTTCACTCCGTTAAAGAATATTATTTAGAGAGAGATGTATGTGTAAATAGATATCTTTATAGTTATGGTAATCGTTATAGTTAGATTAAATATATATATATGTTTATACCTGAAGGGTTCACCGTGTCACCATTTCTTAAGTAGGTGGTCACGTCCTCTAGGTCCAACTAGCGACCCAACCCTTCTCGGGAACCTCATCCTTTACCGTTGGGTACGGTCATAAGAACGGACCTTTTGACGTACCTGTCTCGTCGGACCACCCGATGTCAGATACCCCAACGTTTCTTAACCTGTACTGACTCGTGTGTGTAAGGTATGGTGTATATAAATATACCGAAGGGACCACCGAGTGAGTCTACCATTTCTTAGACGGACGTTACGCCCTTTGGACCCAAGTTGGGGACCAAACCCTTTTAGGGGACCTCTTCTCTTATCTATGAGTGAGGACATAAGAATAGACCTCTTAAGGTACTTGTCTCCTCGGACTATTCGATGTCAAGTGTCCCAGTGTCTCAGCTTGTGCTGACTCGTTGATTGTGTGTGTAATATATATACATATAAACAATAACCAAGACGAAAGACCCCATGAGATCGTGTTTACAGACCTGCGGAAGGGGCGAATGAAGGAAGAACGACGATCCTGGTCGAAACCCACCTGCACTCGCCTGTCCTTCTCGTCTCTCACCCTACGGCGAGACGGAGGGAAACCAGATGACGACAAAGGGTGACAGACACCGAGAGACTACAAGTGTACTCCTCCTTCGACCACACTCCACCTCTACATATAACAAGCTTTCCATGACCTCTCCCTTTAAATCGTCTCCCTATACAGAGTTTAAATACTACGGAGACATCTTTCAACTAATAGTCTAAGAAAGTAAACAATTACATAAAATAAACAATTAACCAAAGTGAACAATTAAAGAGTCCATTTTTACAAATTGAACGTCCAAAGTATGTCTACGACATTCTAACAAAGTTATACTGAATGGTATGGAGAAAGTATGGTTTTACACTCCACTACTTTTATTTAGGTAATTACAGAAGACAGACGGAAAACCCGAATAAGAAGAATTGTGAATAATGGGTAACAAATGATCCTCACTTTATAAGGACTCTCTTAGAGACCGTCTCCTGTCGGTCAAGATCTAGACGACTCAGGATTTTAACAGAAGAAAAAAGAAGGTCTTCTACTGGGTCAGTGGGACTGATAAGAACTCAAAGTAGAACAGTCAAAACAAGTCGAATTATTTATAAACACCCCGTAGAGAATAAGTAACCCGTGTCTCGATTTCGGAAATCTTCGAGTGAAGGATCAACCCTCTCTGTTTAAACACTCGTTTTTGTCAAGTCATTTACAACCAGACGTGAGACCATGTAGGTGCTGTCCAGGTGGGTATTACGAACGTCCTGGACCCCGTTTTTACTTCGTGTACAAGGCGTGTAGATTTCTAACCTTTAAACATTTAGATTGATTGTCTTGTAACGGTTTAGTCTATACACGATAGGAGGAGGGAACTATGTATGTGGACATACTGGTCTAAACTTGGA
Organism: Capra ibex; assembly: GCA_006410555.1. Taxonomy (NCBI): domain Eukaryota; kingdom Metazoa; phylum Chordata; class Mammalia; order Artiodactyla; family Bovidae; genus Capra; species Capra ibex. The sequence continues at coordinate 59,296,013 of SJYO01018169.1, read as the reverse complement.
TCTTTATACCGAGGAAGCTCGAGATGTGTCTTTGTACCGTAACTTCCTTTCGGTCAGGAACTGGACGTCGGGTTGGGGAGGAGCGGGGTAAGGACGAATAGCGTATGACACCCCCCGAACGTTTGTGCGAGGGTCGGGTCTACACGTCTCACGTTGGCACACCTGTGTTTATCGACCTGACACCGGTGGACACTCGGATTTCCATGGGTGGGGTTCCGGAACTTTCATCCGAGACCCGGTAAACATGTCTTTTAAGACACGGGTCCCTTGGATTTCGTTCGAAGTGTTCCCCACCTACCCGAGACCCACTTGTAAAGGTGAACCGGGACTCCTCCGGAAGTGTCCGTCCTTATACTCAGGACCCTTCAGACCTACACCCGACACGTGAAGAACCGTACCTTGGGTCGACGTGTGTCTAGGACGGTGTTCCGTGTCACCCTCAAACTCCACCTGAGAACCGTTTTTTTTCTCAGTCCCTTCTGAAGGTCTCCTTTATTATAGACTCGATTCTACAACTTCCCCTCCCATCGGTCTACTCGTTTCCACCTGTCCGGTAGTGCTCGACTCGTTAGTCGTCACCGAGTAAACATCTCTCCATCGTCCGTGTCACAGTGGTACGTTCTTTGATCCGTCCGCCGTGGAAGGGGAGGCGGTCGCCGTCAGACATCCGTGTTTGTGGATCGTTACCACACCATAAACTTAAATACTTAAAGTTCAGAAATCCGCGCACCGTGACCCGAAGAATAACCGAGTTTGAGTGGATTAAGTCAAGTCAAGTAAGCGAGTCAACACAGACTGAGACGCTGGGGTACCTGACGTCGTACGGTCCGAAGGGACAGGTCGTGGTCGAGGATCTTGAACGAGTTTGAGTACAGGTAACTCAGCCACTACGGTAGGTTGGTAGAGTAGGAGACAACAGGGGAAGACGAGGACGGAAGTCAGAAAGGGTCGTAGTCCCAGAAAAGATTACTCAGTAAAGAAGTGGAGTCCACCGGTGACGTACCCGTAAAGTCGAAGTCGTAGTCAGGAAGGTTACTTATAAGTCATCACTAAAGAAAGTCCTACCTGACCAAACTAGAGTGGCTCTAAAACTCAAATTAGACGTCCGACACCCCTGGGACTGTTCAGAAGTGCAGGTCTGGACGGACACCAAATCCGGCGCCGGGGACGTCGTCGAAACCCGGAGTCCGAGGACAGGACCCAGGTCTCGTGAGTCCTCGAGAGATCGAGGGTCTCGGGACCGTCACTGAAGGGTAACAGTCAGAGCCGTCAGCGGTTCCGTCTTGAGACCAAGATGGACTTTGAAAAACGTTGCACACACTATAACAATACAAAGGAGGAGAAAAGAAAGAAAGGTTCTGTAAAGACGGTGTTAGATAGACAAGTGGGTGGACACGATAACCCACAAATTGTCACGAGTACACGAGTGTGATGGAAATGACTTTACGGTGGTAGGATATTTAAGTTGTTTACGTACCTAAACCTGAAGATAACCAAAACTAGTGACTATATAGGGTTCGGTAATCTCATTTCGGAATGGGAACCTCCTTCTTGTTGACTACTTTACAGGAAAGAAGAATTGGACTGTACTGTTAAAAATTAATCCGAAATTTTGGACACACATCTGAAGTGAAGGTCTTCTGACGAATGAAGCCCCTACCGTATCTACGGGTAAGACCAAACCGGGTCGTAAATCGTGTGTGGAGTCAGGAATCGTAAACAGAAGTCCAACTGAAAAACTTAGAGGACAACAAAATCCGGGGATTCGAACCCCAAAAATACAAATAGAGACATAGAAATCAAGTATAATAATGTCGAGAGTGTGGTATGACTCTTTTACTATTTACAAACATTTACGTACAGAATGGTACTATAGAGGAGACTTGAAATTCGGTTTGCGTGTGGATTTTAGTCGAAGCATACAAAGTTTCTGTGGGGTTACAGTACAAAGGGACCTAAAAGAACACCGAGTGACATGGGTTACATAGGACAACGGTACAACTTTTTATTAAGGAGAAGGTTAATGAATGAAATAAAATAACGTCAATAGAACTGTTCTTTAAAATAACTGAAGACTCTCAGATTTTTACTGGGACCGAATATGAACTGTGAATCACTTCACTTCACTTCACTTCACTTCAACGAGTCGGTACAGGCTGAGAAACGTTGGGGTCCCTGACATCGGATGTTCCGAGGAGACAGGTACCTTAAAAGGTCCGTTCTCATGACCTCACCCAACGGTAATGGAAGAGGTCCCCTAGAAGGACTGGGTCCCTAGCTTGGGTCCAGAGGACGTAACGTCCGTCTGTGAAAATGACAGACTCCGTGGTCCCTTCCCATTTCGTTACTTATCGTTAGTATGAAGAGATGTTTGGACGAATAACGACGGTAACAAAGGGTAGTCTCACTGACAGTGGTCAGAAGTGGTTCAATGAGTTTAGTCTTTCGGCCGAGAGTAAGAAAGAATACGAAATAAAAATTTTAAATTCAATTCCATATTGATTGGATCTATCGTATAACTTTTCGTCTCTGTAATGAAACGGTTGTTTCCAGGTAGACCAGTTCCGATACCAAAAAGGACACCAGTACATACCTACACTCTCAACCTGACACTTCTTTCGACTCGCGGCTTCTTAACTACGAAAACTTGACACCACAACCTCTTCTGAGAACTCTCAGGGAACCTGACGTTCCTCTAGGTTGGTCAGACCGTTTTGGTTATGTTATAACAGTTCATTAATTGGAGGTTAATTTTATTTATGTAAATATAATTTTTTATTTATTTATTTCCTCTAGTCGGGACCCACAAGAAACCTTCCTTACTACGATTTCGACTTTGAGGTCATGAAACCGGTGGAGTACACTTCTCAACTGAGTAACATTTTCTGAGACTACGACCCTCCCTAACCCCCGTCCTCCCTTTCCCCTACTGTCTCCTACTCTACCGACTTATCGTAGTGGTTGAACTACCTGCACTCAAACTCACTTGAGGTCCTCAATCACTACCTGTCCCTCCGGACCGCACGACACTAAGTGTCCCAGGGTCTCTCAACCTGTTTTGACTCGCTGACTTGACTTGACTTGACTTGGAAAATATCTTATGAGTTCGTAATATACAAGTCAAGTCACTCCAAACTGTTAATAAATGGGTATATTATTAACGGGTTTTGTTCTGTCTCTTGTAAAGGTAATGAATCTGTTACAGGCAACACGAGAAAAGGTCAGTTGGGTGAGGAGTCTTGGTTGTTAAAAGACTGAAGACTGTGGTATCTAAGTAAGACGGATACAAAAAATTCAAGTAAATTCACTTTATTATGTCGTGAGAAAACCCGGACTGAAGAAAGTGAATCGTATAAAAAAACGAATTGTGTAACGTCACGGACAACGATATATATAGTCGTAAAACAAGTACAAATTTAGACTCGTCATAAGGTAACGTACTTATACAGTAGTAAATAAACAGGTGAAGAATACTAACCATAACTCTAACAAAGGTCAAACCCCAATAATATTCATTCTGAAGACACCTGTAAGGATACATCAGAAAACCTTCCCTACGTAAAAATAAAGAGAGCCCATTCATGGATTGTTACACACCCCAACACACAGGGACTCTGGTGGGAGTTCAAGTTATTAAGTGATCTTCCTACGTGTCTTGAGTCGTTTGATAATACATATACCAATGTCAAATGACACCAAATCTCTAATTTTAATCGTTACTCTTTTCGGAGTATCTCGTCTCAGGTCCTCTCTGGGCCACACTCGAAGGTCAACAAAAGAAGAGTCACCTTAGTTTGTCGTCACGAATCTGTGACTACATACTGTTATGTACGTTCCATAAAAGTTGATCTCTTCGATTGGACTAGGAACCACGGTCCAAAATATAATCACCAACCGGCACGTCTGTTTCGACTGACGAGTGTACCACTGAAACCAAAGGTCGGGGAGGTCTCCGATTCGACACACTGGGAGTGTTTAGTACTCCGGGTAACGTTCCGGGGGTGTATTTAGTGATAGACCACACCGAGTTCCGTTTCTGTTCTATAAGGTTTCTGTTTTCTAATGGTGGGTCTTAACCCTCCTTTCTCGGTTTGGAAAGAAACCCGTTCTAGTCAGGGAATTACGTGTCTCATATTGACGATCCAGCGTCATCCAAATATAAGTTGAAAAACTTTTTGATCCTTTAACGATAGGTCCACCGACATGCACAAATGTAAAGGTGATCGTCACATACTCTTAAGGTCAACAAAGTGTAGACACGGTTGTAAGTCATAACATTCAGAAAAAATAAAATCATCGATAAGAATCACTAACACTTATATTAAATTAACAATAAAATCAAAAGTAAAAAAGACTATTATTACACTCATGGAAGATTGCGAGTGTAGAAAATCATATTAGTCACCCGTAAAAACATATAGAAGAGCCTTCAATAAGAACTGTAAAGAGTACGAAAATGTAAGACATAGGTTAGGAAGTAGTTCGGAAGAACTAAAATAGAGACTTTATAGAGAGTTTAAGGTAGAGATGGTTGTAGTGGGATTTGACTCGGGGTACCTAGAGATAGGACCCGAAGAGGCCACCGAAAAATCACGAAATGGATGTAGGGGCCACTGGTGGGAGACTAGATAAGAAATAATTTCTACCTTACCAGATAACTTTTAAATTAAGGATAATAAAATATTAGAAAGGATGTGTGTGGCTTTATTTTCGTTTCTGTTTGTTTCGTTTGCAGTAACGGAATGGTAAGGAAAATCTAATTTCGTAAAGGACCGTACTACCTATTTGGGAACGTCAGAGTTCGAGAGGGCATGAGAGGTTAGAAGAAAAGACAGGAGTGGGAACGAAAGATATGAGGTTAGTACGACCGAAAGAAAGATCGGAACAAAAGTGGAGACCGCGAGGGGATGGTATGTCAAATACAAATACGACGATGAATACGAACCTTTAAGAGGAAGGAGAGAAAAAGTTATTCAATTGAAGAAGGGTAGAAAGTATCTAGTTGAGTTCAAAGTGACCGAATCTCTTTGGAAGGCGTTGAAGGTACTGGTCCAGGTCAAGGAGTCACTATCCACAAGAACCGAAAGATACATCGAGAAGACTTCCACTAAATAGTCTCGACTTTAAATTTAAATAAAGACACCGAAAACTAAAGAGAGAGAGAGAGCCACGGTTATGTCTTCCTGAGTCACCATACGACCTTAGTTGAGATTCTTGGCCAGTACCCGAAAAAGGTTCAGGTGATAGTCTCCGTCGTGTAACTATCGAACTTCAATCGGTCCCAAGTGTATAAATGTGGTATCTTTGACCGGTTACGATACCGGATCCCTACAGGGAGGGAAGGAGCTTTCGACCACGAAATTTACAAACGGTTGTCTGACGATCTTCGTGGTCCCTAAAAAAAAGAGGTTGTAATATAGGAGTGGTTTATTCTTTCAGTAACCGGTGTTATTAAATAGTTGATTATACACAATTTATTCACTTATTAAATCATGGGACCCGAGAGGTTGTGGGAACATTATCGAAAAAAGAGAAAAGAGTAGTTTGAGAGAAATTATAAAACTTCCTCCCCGTAACCTGGGACTAGACAAATGGTAAAAACTGAACCAACGTCGTTATTTTTATAATTATAATATAAATATTAGTAATTGAAAAAGACCTATGGGACACCTTATCCAAAAGAGAAAAGGATACGAAGTTTAAACGACCAAGGAGTTTCCGGTGGAACAAATAATCCCTTTTAGTTTACTGGGTCGTACTTTGTTTACCCTTGATTCTCCTCTGTCCGTTGTCTCTTTTATACATATTTAAATGTATCTCATATAAATACTTGTTTTTGGTGAATTTCAAAGTAAAGACAAGAAGACTAAATTCGAGAAGACCTTAATAAATAATTAATAAATAATTGATAATAAAGGAATCGTACACACCTTACACAACACTTCTTGTCAAGTCCCAAGTCCAATTCGACAATCGGTTCCATTAACGACGGACACCCCTACGTTGTACTATATTGAGATCAAAAGAGTTCAAAATCAGTAAGACACAATGACAATACTAAAAACGGCACTGTAGTGCACCATTGTGTACACGACGACGACGACGACGACGACGGCGACACAGCGAAGTCAGCACAGACTGAGACACGTCGGGGAATCTACCGTCGGGTGGTCCGAGGGGGTGGGGACCCTAAGAGGTTCGTTGTGTAGACGTCCGGTTAATATAACAATAAACATTATAAAGTATGAAAAGAATTTTAACTCGGTGGAATTTTTGGATTTAAATAAAAATTTCTGTAAACATACTACGAAAATTTACGAAATAAGAGGGTTTAATGTAATTTGATTGTGTACTGTGAATCTTCTACACGTGGTTTTCAGTAGAGTACATGACGGTCATCACAGGGATCGTGTTAAAACCCTTTTTTTTATTATTGTGTCTTGTACCTAAAACCTCAATACGTGTGAACCTAACAAAAGAATCTATAGGGCCTTTCAGTCCAGAGGAGAGATCCTGAAGACAATGTACATTTACGTCGAGGGACTTAGACCCCGCCTATTATTTATTCAACTACATGTCTTGCCCTCCTGGTTCCCCATCTCGAGTATCCTCTACGAGTATCTAATTAAAGAAAAAGGTAAATAATGAGTGGAAATGAAGAAATGACCAAGTTAGTGGGGAAAGACTGAGAATGATTTCGTACAAAAATAACCCTATGTTAAAAATGTATCATGTTACGTGTTTAGAATTCACGTTAGTACAGTTGTAAACAAGTAAAAACCAAGATCTAAATGACAAATTTGACTTATAGACTCATAAACTAGAGAGCATAGTGCAGACCACATATGGTATACAAACTAAAATTTTCGTAGTGCTGAAGATACTCAAAAAATAAGTATGGTTCTTACGACATACTTAGACTCAATTTTCAAGACTTATAAATGTCAACACTTCATGACGAATTCGCAAGAACAATCATTATAAGCAAGGTAATAAGAATGATAGTTATACTTCTGACTCCAAAAGACACCAATAAGTCAGCGAGTCAGTACTGGTTGAAAAACGCTGGGGTACCTGAGGCCGTGCGGTCCGAAGGAACAGGTAGTGGTTAAGGGCTTCGAACGAGATTGAGTACAGGTAACTCAGCCACTACGGTAGGTTGGTAGAGTAGGAGACAGAAGGGGAAGAGGTGTACGGAAGTCAGAAGGGGTCGTAGTCCCAGAAAAGATTACTCAACCGACCATCGTAGTCCAAAAGATTGAACCTGTTTGGACATTGAAGAATATGTATGAAACGAGTCCTTACTTATTGTCGGAACAAGGGATACCTAGTGAATCGTCAGTCGTTGAACGTTAAGTTTTAGTCGTCGAGAGACCCCCGTCTAAGTCTGCACACTTTGTTAGAACGTTCCCAACGACTAAACACAAAGACGGAGTTTGACGTTCTTTAATCGTTAATCGGTGGAAACCACATAAAGGTGTCGACCAGAACTCAGTACTAGTTAGTTTTCGTCCTTAGTCCTTAGTACTATTTTCCTTGGTACGAATCTATGGTCTAACGGATTATGGTCGAGTCAAGTAGGTAGTTGAACGAACGACACTTGGACCGGTAAGACCACAGTACAGACGGTTTGGGAGGAACTGTTGTGGTCAGGAGTCGCTTGAGAGGAGACTCAGGACGTAAACACCTGAACGACGAGACAATAGGGATAGAGTTACTTGGGAAGAGTACACTGTCGTAGGAAGTACTCCCGTCACACGTTGGAGTCCTTTGTAGCATAAAAAACAATAATAAAACACTCCCTCGTACAGAACAAAAGTATTCAAGACAGGGAATTCCCGGTGTATCTTTGTACCAGTTAAATAATCCCCAAACCCTTTTTTGTTAAGAACGAATTGTATTTCTTAGAAGAATATCCGTCTTTACAGATGGTCAATCTACCGACGGGGTTCTCTCGTTCACAGGAGGTCTCCGTAATAAGTTTGTTTTCGAGGTGTCAGTAGACTGTCCTACTACATTTGTCTTAATTTTTGAGTCTTTCCGTCAATCTGCTCAACTCGAGGTTCCGGGAAATATATATCTGACATGTTAAGATGTGTAAGATTTCATGGAACTTACCGAAGGTCGTGTTCCGTATTCGTCATCTCAACCTCTGTTTTCTAGATGTTTGGATTTATTCATCCGAAAACATTTATCCGAAAACATTTTTGGAGGAAAGAAGTGATTGTATGATTACTTCGTGGGGTGAGGTCATGAGAACGGACCTTTTAGGGTACCTGCCTCCTCAGACCGCCCGACATCAGGTACCCCAGCGACCCTCAGCCTGTGACTCGTTGAAGTAAAAGTTAAAAGAGAAAGTACGTAACCTCTTCCTTTACCGTTGGGTGAGGTCACAAGAAGGGACCTCTTAGAGTCCCTGTCCCCTCGGACAACCCGACAACAGATACCCCAACGTGTCTCAGCCTGTGCTGACTTCGCTGAATCGTCGTCGTCGTCGTCACAATCAATAAGTGAAATTTTATGAAACTATATCTGTCACCCAGTAGTCAAGTCAAGTCAAGTCAAGTCAGCGAGTCAGCACAGGCTGAGAAACGCTGTGGTACTTAGCGTCGTGTGGTCCGGAGGTACAGGTAGTGGTAGAGGGCCTCAAGTGAGTCTGAGTGCAGGTAGCTCAGGCACTACGGTAGGTCGGTAGAGTAGGACCCAGAAGGGGAAGAGGAGGACGGGGGTTAGAGAGGGTCGTAGTCTCAGAAAAGGTTACTCAGTTGAGAAGCGTACTCCACCGGTTTCATGACCTCAAAGTCGAAATCGTAGTAAGGAAAGTTTTTTGTGGGTCCTGACTAGAGGAAGTCTTACCTGAACAACCTAGAGGAACGTCAGGTTCCCTGGGAGTTCTCAGAAGAGGTTGTGGTGTCAAGTTTGTGTAGTTAAGAAGCCACGAGTCGGAAGAAGTGTCAGGTTGAGAGTGTAGGTATGTACTGGTGACCTTTTTGGTATCGGAACTGATCTGCCTGGAATCAACCGTTTCGTTACAGAGACGAAAACTTATATGATAGATCCCACCAGTATTGAAAAGAAGGTTCCTCATTCGCAGAAAATTAAAGTACCGACGTCAGTGGTAGACGTCACTAAAACCTCGGGGATTTTTGTTT
>SJYO01018169.1:59210472-59279471 GCA_006410555.1 Capra ibex | reverse complement strand
GTACTTTAATTTTCTGCGAATGAGGAACCTTCTTTTCAATACTGGTTGGATCTATCGTATAAGTTTTCGTCTCTGTAATGAAACGGCTGATTCCAGGCAGATCAGTTCCGATACCAAAAAGGTCACCAGTACATACCTACACTCTCAACCTGACACTTCTTCCGACTCACGGCTTCTTAACTACGAAAACTTGACACCACAACCTCTTCTGAGAACTCTCAGGGAACCTGACGTTCCTCTAGGTTGGTCAGGTAAGACTTCCTCTATTCGGGACCCTAAAGAAACCTTCCTTACTACGATTTCGACTTTGAGGTCATGAAACCGGTGGAGTACGCTTCTCAACTGAGTAACCTTTTATGAAACTACGACCCTCCCTAACCCCCGTCCTCCTCTTCCCCTACTGTCTCCTACGCTACCGACCTACCGTAGTGACTGAGTTACCTGCACTTAGACTCACTTGAGACCCTCCACCACTACCTGTCCCTACGGACCGCACGACGTTAAGTACTCCAGCGTTTCTCAACCTGTGCTGACTCGCTGACTTGACTTGACTTGACTTATCCTTTTCCCTTCCCCTTTATATCCTCATTCCCTATTCTCCATGGTTGGTCTTTCTGTGTAACATGTTGTGCCCGTTATATCGGTTATAAAATATTATTTACATTTATATCATATTGGAAATTTTTAATAACTAATGATACAACATCTGGATATTGTATTATAATATTTAGTTTATATCAAGTTATTTTATTATTTTTTCTTTTGTACCTTTTGTTGGGTTATAAGTCCTGAAAAATTTTTTTTTGAGATCACACTCCTTAGACACAGAACCACTAAATAATATTGTATATTTGTAAAAAACATTATAACTGTCTAAAAGTTTATAATATTTCAACTTTATCAAGTTTCACTTTCCTTCTTTTGTTTTCGATAGATTTTAAGATAGTGGGACTCAATTGATGGTAATTGTAAAATACGGATATACGGTGTATGGAATTTAAAAATAAAATTTAATACATACCTAGTACGACACACTTACATTGTAGAATTTAAAAAATAAAAAATACAGGAGACAGGTGAAACAGTCAAAATGGAAGGCACACACATAGAGGGGTACAGGGATGGTCACGTATATTAGTATATATTTACGTGGAATATCCCGGCAAAAATTCAGTAACAAAATGTTTCTCATCTTAAGTAATACATATGTAGAGAGGACAATGAAGCCATGCAGTTGTCGGTGAACGTCTCCAAGGAAGTCCAAGTAACCAACCTAACTTTAGTTAGAAAATTTTTCGACGTATCAGAAAGTACAGTCTATATGGTGTCATATCAGCTAGAAAGAGGGTGACTACTTATAAGGAAAACAAAATCCAAAACGGGAATATTTGTTCCGATGTCAGGTAAAAAGACCAAGTATATAGAGATACAAACCACGAAAAGACGAGTTCCTTCTCAACTTTAACCGATATGACGATTTCTAAACTTGTCTTCATTAAGTCGTTTTACCTTAAACGAAAGACCTTCTCCCTATACTCACTGTTTTTATCTCTGTTTTTTCCTGTACACTTGTAAGCCACCAACGACGGTGGGAGACTTGTAGTCTACACAAGATTTTTACGTACAACTAATTTCCTTACTTACTCACTTCCTTTTGACGTCTTAAAGAAGAAAGGGGAACAAAATTTAGGTAAAGTCACTTCACCAACTATGTCTAACGAGACCAAGAAGACGAGACCGAGGGGTAAGGTAAACGGACACCTCAAATCACTAGACTCCTACTGGTCGGGTAATTAAGTGACGGTAAAACACAATGTGAAATATCATTTCTTAGACGGACGTTACGTCTTCTGGGTCCAAGTTAGGGACCCACTCCTTCTAGGGTACCTCTTCCTTTACCGTTTGGTAAGGTCATAGGAACGGACCTCTTGGGGTACCTGTCTCGTCGGGCAACCCGATATCAGGTACCCCAGTGTTTCTCAGCCTGTGCTGGACCGACGATTGTGAACGTATGAAGTTCCAGATAAGTACAAACTATTAGATGTACTTAACGAGTCCTCCGGTATACAGGTGTCTGTGATACAGGAGTCCGTGATCATAAGAGAGTCAGTCAAGACGAGTCCTGCGGATAGGGTGGTACATTCACGACAAATCACTATATAAAAGGGTTTCTCGAAACAGGAAGATGTAGGAAACAAGAGGTAAGGTCAAAACTGACATTTGAACGGTCTGTCGACAGTCTACAGGCGTGTAACTTCCGAAAGTAATTGACTACCGATTAAAGGTGTAAAAGTAAAGTTTATAAACACAAAAATATAGTTATATATTTAGAGAGAAGGACCCATAAATGTATGGTTGAGGTCTAAACCTAATTAATTAAACCTACATAATGAGTATTTTACTTTATTGAAAGATCAAGATCTTACTTTGTGTAAATCTAAGAATGTTAACTCTCTCAGTTCCGAGTAATTAAGTGAGTGATTAAAGATTCCCGGGGAACCACACGCTTGACCTTTTGAACTTGGTAAATTAATGAGTACTCAATCAAGTGTGTTTTTCGTCGTCTTAAAGTAAAGTTTTTTCGTAGTTCTAATCACTTGTAAAGGTATTATAAAATTTTATAAGTACTTACTGTAAAAAAAATCGATACTGGTTTAAACTATTTAAACAGATACGTAAAGTACTTACATACTTGTTGTCACATGGTTCTAATGTCACTTTGCACAATTTTAAAAAAGGACTCTACTAAAAAAAATCCAAAAAGACACTAAGTCCTTCACTACTACAGTGAAGGAAACGTATTGGGTTCTTCTCCAGGGGAACGAGACAGGAGTCAATTGGGAGTCCACGGAGAGTCTAAGACATTCAGTGTCTGAGGACGGATCTCGACTCTGACTCTCGGGAATCCCTGCACTTCCTTTATTCCAAATTTACCGTTTTGTCCCCTTCGCAGGAAAAACAAAAAAACTTAAATATAAATAAAATAAATAAACAAATAAAAAAAATGAAATGTTATGACATAACCAAAACGGTATGTAACTGTACTTAGGTGGTACCCACATGTACTCAAGGGTTGGGACTTGGGGGGAGGGTGGTGGGAGGGGCATAGTAGAGAGACCCAGTAGGGGCACGTGGTCGGGGTTCGTAGGACATTCTTTTGTCTTGTCGATGTTATTACTGTTGTTTATTATATATAACTCACGAATGATACTATCGGTAAATGTACGAATGAAATACACAGGTATATCCTTCAAAACCTCTTCCGTTACCGCAGGGTGAGGTCATGAGAACGGACCTTTGAGGGTGTCTACCTCCTCGGACCATCCGACGTCAGGTACCCCACCGATTCTCAGCCTGTGCTGACTTGTTGAAGTGAATGTGAAAAGTGAAAGTACGGAACCTCTTCCTTTACCGTTGGGTGAGGTCACAAGAACGGACCTGTTATGGTCCCTACCGCCTCGGGCTATCTGACCACAGACACCCCAGCGTCTCAGCCTGTACGTCGTCGTCGTCGTCGAATCCTTCAAACCCTAAAGGACCACCGAGTCACCATTGCTTAGACGAAAGGTTCCGTCCCGTACGTTCTCCTAAACTAGGGACCCAGCCCTTCTAGGGGACCTCTTCCTTTACTGTTGGGTGAGGTCATAAGAACGGATCCTTTAAGATACTTGTCTCCTCGACCACTCAATGTCGGGTACCCTAACGTTTTCTCAGTCCGTGCTGAATTACTGATTTGTTCTCGTTATCTTCAAACGTTTTAACCAAACGACAAGGGTAAATGTGCTCCTTCACCTCGGAGACTGTGTATTTAAAGGGTTCAATGAGCTGACCACTTAATGTTGGTACCCGACCTTGGACCCACACAGACGTGGTTTTCAGGTCATACGTCAGGATGAAGATGGAACCGTAAGACCGAGGGTCCACCCTTCCGACTGATATAGTCCGGTAACCTATGTCTTGACAATATCCGAGGACAAAACCACACCTGACCCCAACACCTTGGTTGGAAGTCACCGATGACGTAGTAGTAAAGGGAGACCTTCTTCGGGAGTAGTCCCGGACACTAGAAACCCACGACGTTGTCCGTCTGTGAGACAAAGACACCTGGTAGTAGACACGAGTGAGACGGGGGTAGTAAAGATCCTAGGTCTATGGACCGTCCCGACGGACGACCTACCCCGGAATCGACTGAGACCGGTTAAGAATACGGAGTGAAGTGGGAACGGTGTGAAACGGACCGGAGTAAAACGGGGTCAGGAGGGATGGGTGACGGACCCTCAGTACGCGGAACTGCATAAGAGTAGAGTTTCCGAGTAGACTATCATTCCCAAGGAAGTTCGAACACAACCGGTCAAACACCCTACCTCTTCAGTGTCCCCTCCAAAGTTAGTCACGTCCTCTGGGTCGGTGTCGTCGTACACCGGTCGACCAGGTCCATGAGGTCCTCGGAATGAAGTACCTTTACCACTTCCTGAATCTAGGACACCCACATTCAGTCCTGGTATTCGACCGGAGGGTCAAGGTCTGGACTTATAAATAGAAGAACTACCCTACTCTATCGATTAGATTAAATTTATACCTAGTGTTTATGTTCCGAACTCCTAAAGACTGAGCAGATGACAGACGTCGAATAAACTTTCATGACTCCAGTTTCTAACATAAGACAGACGACAAAGTCATTTGTTTCCTACGACGACGACATTTCGGGTAACATCCCTGACGACTAACACGTGGGACTCTATAAGTCCTACATCTTTTTGACCATGACCGAGATCTATCAATTCTACATATAGTTTCCTTACTAAGTTTTTCGGGTCTGCGAATGTAGAGGGGTACACGTCTTTTCGTGATTTTAGTAATTAAACTTTACTGATTAAAAACACTAATCGTCATTAGAGAATTACAAGTTAATGAAAAAAAGAAGGGTCGCTTTTGAGGATTCATAGGACCAAAGGGTGAATCCAAAAGTCTTGTCAGGAAGTCTCGAGAACCTCTCCGACGGTAGGGTCCGATATTGACTTTCGATAGTCAATTGACTTGAGACTTGAAAGACGTTTCCTCTTTCCTCTATTCTGGTCTAAGGTGACAATGAAACTGTCGCAACGTGAAGGAAGATTCTTCCGGACAAACTCTTCGTGGTTTGGATTCTTGTTTAATCGTGATGAAAAACCCCCTACTACTGGATATCGGGATAAGGGAAATTTTAATGTCAAAAGTTTAATTCGAAACAACTAACTCACCGTCAGGATAACGAAGACAAACGGATACTGACACGGGACCTAGTGGACGAGCTGAAGAGCCACGGCGGATGATCACCGTCTATGTTACTTCCTCGAAGTCCCTGGACACTTACTCTTTGTAACCGACGACATAGTCATTTGTTTCCTACAACGTCGGTAGTTCTGTAGTAGGGACTACCACTCGGGACTCCTCTGAGTCCCACCTTTGTTCTACGGACGGTAGTTCGTCAGTTGGTGACGTCGGTGTGGGTCACCACGCGGGGCTCCCCTGCGTCCTACTCTTTCGTGTCCCATCAAGGGGTCTCTCGACTCTACGTATAGTTTACTTACTAAAGTTACGCAGGTTTGCAAACGTAGAAAAGTATGTATTTTTTCGTGATTTATGTAATTGAATCCTGTAACCTCACACAATCAACGAGTCAGCACAGGTCGAGACGAAGGGGTGTCTGATATCGGACAGTCTGAGGAGACGGATACCTTAAGAGGTCCGTTCTTATGACGCCACCCAACGGTAACAGAAGAGGTCCCCTATAACGGCTGGATTCCTAACTTGGGTCCAGAGGACGTGAAACCCGTCTAAGAAATGACAGACTCGGTGGACCCTTCAAAAAAAAAAAAAAAAAATTAAAAATAAAAATGAAATAAAATGAAATGTTATGACACAACCAAAGCGGTATGTAACTGTACTTAATTGTCACTAAATAAATAAATAAAAAAAATACAAGACTGATGGGACCAGAAACAACGTTTTGGATATATAGGACCAAGGAGGGAATGGACAACCTTCGTCAGGGAATCTTGATAGACTCTCCTACGGAGCACCTGAACTTCTGGAGTCTTCCAGACGATTTATTTTGTATTAGAAGTTGAAAATTCAACATCTAAAAAAGTCAACTGTCTGTATAGGTCAAAATTTTGTATTAGAAGTTTTAATATTATCCGATATTACGGATTTAACTCAAAATTTTAATACACTTTTAATAAAATATTGACTTGTATTATTTGCAAAAAATTTAACTTTTTACACCCATCCTATATAAAATTTACAAATAAGTTTATAAATGATCAACTTATAATAAAATTTCTCCAAACAGATTTGTGTCCTTTTAAGTGAGTGATATTAAAGATTAATACTGTTCAGAATTTTTCAGAAAGTTGTAGGCGTAGGAGAATAACAAGTTGTAAGAACTTTTATCTTCTGGGGTAATCAGGAACACCGGTGCTCGGAAAGACGATTTGCTGGTGAAATTACCGTGTCCCTTGTTTTGTGAAGTGGCAATGTTTTGATTTTACTATATTTCGTCTCGACCAAGTTTTGTTGATAGAGAGGTTACAAGATCGAGATGGGTTGAGTCTCCCACCCCTGAGTGTTAGACGCTTGGCTCCAATCACCTCTTGTTTAAAAGGGTACCTGGTTCACAGACTATAAAACGAGTCCTTCCCATTACTTATGCGATCCCTTTTACCTCTCACAGTAACATTTCCCCGAATGTAGACAAAAGGAAATCTATTAATGGAAAATGAACAGAGAACAATCATTTACCGAAAGTCTAACCAACGAAATCTTCTAGTGTAGTTTTGTTTCACAAAAAAGACAAAGACAAAATGAAAATAACGCAAATTTTATACAAACAACAGTTAGTAATCCAACAAGTTTAAAGACAGTTAAAAATATGTAGACAAAAATTTTTAACAAGTGTCTCAAGTCACCCGTCCTGGGGGAAATGTCCTTACCCGTACGGGATTCACTCCTGACCTCTGTTAGACAAGGGACACTGACCGAAGGAAAGATAGTCTTCGGAGGAGACTACTCAGTAAGGACCAAAATTTTATAAATCTTGTCAAGAGAAAGGGATTTAGTCAGAAGTTGTAGAGACCAGGGACTCCATCTAACGAGAAACAATCCTTCCACTATATAGTCAAAGAGCGTTTGTCTACATGAATTTGTAAATAATTATTTATATAAAACGGTAAGATTCAAGAGTAAATAAGTACTGTGGATTGAACGTAAAAGAGTTTTTACAATATCGCAGTCATACCCTGTTTGTACAAATCTTTTTTTTTTTTAAATGACTGACTCGTATTAGGCGGAATGTCAATACTTATTTTTTCTCAGAGACCCCTGAAGGGACCACCAGGTTATCAATTCTTAGGTGGACGGTCACGTCCCCTGTGGCCAAGTTAGGGACGAGACCCTTGTAGGGTGTATGTCACCGGATTGATTCGAACTCTCGACGTTGATGATTTCGGACGTGAGGATCTCGGGTACGAGGCTTTGTTCTCTTCGGAGATGTTAGTCTTCGGACGTGTGACGTTGCTTCTGGGTCGTGTCGGTTTTTGTTTTGTTTGTTTTTTCGGAGACGACCCTTTCCGTCTTAACCTCTCCCTTGTTCTCAGTTTGGACTCATTCCCGACGATCTGAGGCCGAACTCACCCACCCGCCCACTCCCTAACCCCCGTCACGAACTATCTCGAGAGATTCGATCGAAACCCTTTGGGTCTTATCTACCAGTCAGGGTCGGACCCGAGGACACGGTGGTCCTGAAGTCTTTCTCTCACCTCCACTCGTACGTCTCGTCCGTTTCCGCCCGAGTCTCTCTCGGGGCGGGCATCGTTCGTGGGAGGACGTGCCGGCTCTCTCCGGGCGTTAGAACTCCCCTGGAACGGACACAGTCTCTCTCCCACCTAAGTCCCTAAATTTCCAGTCTTGTCGTCTCTCAAGACACTGTCTGTGGGTGGCTCGATACCTGTCGGGTCCTGCACGGTTCTTTCTCTCTACTACGGTAGGTCCCTGGCTTTCAGTGTTACAGAGTCGTCTACAGTCCCTGATTAGTAAACGGGACCTCAATTCCGGTGAGACATATTCACTCTCGTCTTTTATGACTTAAAGTGACTCTGATAAGGATTTTTGTTTAAACACTAATCCTGACCATTAAGGTTTAGTCGAATCAATAAAATCCTGAGTATGACCCTTTTTATATCTTGATTCCTCTTCAAGTCCACTCGACATTCTTTCATTTCAGTATAAAACGTATGGGTTCAAACACTGGACTCATACAGACGATCAGTGACCTAACGTTTAACTGAAGACCCCTACTAAGAAATTTACACCGTCGGCTAACTTCACAGAAAGAAACCGTCAGCATAAATAACTGTACCGATTTAGTTACCGATAAAAGTGAACAATGCAGGCTGAAACTTAACAGAACGAAACAGACTCACACTCGACCACTCTCCGTGGGTGAGAGTCCCAGGGCCGTTGGTGTCTACCGTCTTAGACGTCCTGACGTCTGTCTTAGACTGTACGACTGTAGAGAGTCTACTCCGAGACGACCGCAGTGTCATCACACTCGTGCAACTACTTTCGGGACTTTGGACCTCGCGTCTCCGGTGTAGGATGTAAAGGTAGGTCATAGGTCCAACCAAGTACGCTTGAATTCAAGAGTTATGTACAACTTTTTTAACTCGGTCTGACTTACACCAGAGGGAGGAAATCTAAGGATCACAGAAAGGGTTGGAACGATTGAACTGGGAAAGGAGGGTCTATCGTGACCTCCTAAAAGAGACCTCTCCCACCACGGGAGTCCTCTCGAAAGACAAAACGACGAAGTTCTTCGTGTTCTAGTCCGGGGGATGAAGAGTCAAGTAAGGACGGGGTCTTCTCGGGACTTCTGTCTCCTCCGGTTGTCTGGTCATGACCTCCTCCCGTCTCCACCGTTTCTGGTTTGCCCTGGTGTGGCGGATGGACGTCTCGTTTAGTAAACCGTTCCCGAACAAAAAATTTGGAGTACGGAGTCACTGAGAGACATTTTCTCCTTTTTAAGTAGTTAGAACCCATATCAAGAGGTCTCTCCTCAGAAACCGAGCCATCGTCTTACCCCTCCTACAAGAGTAAGCTGGTAAAGTTTGCGTACACGGCAGTGATCGTATACCCGTAAGTTCCGACTACGTCCCCAAGAATGTCACCCGTTGAACCGGGGTCCCCCGTAGACCATTTTAGACCTCTGTTTAACCGATAGTGTTGACACCCTTTTTACGATGATCCAAGATCACTCATCTCTGGCCATCGTACAACAGGGGAACGTTTCTTAGTAGACCAGGTTTTATAGTTCACAGTGACAATTCTTTGTGACCCAATTGTAAAATTAAATTTAACATAATTTTTATATTCTAATGTTTTTGTTAAACGATCATATACAATCAATGTGGAGTCCGCACTGTCGATATCGTTCTAATGGTATGACTTACCTGTTGTAGATTTTGTCGTGGACTATTCATTAACTGTTTTGTACGGGGAACGGAAACAGTCGTCGAACATCTTCACCACTTTCTCCTCCTCGTCACTAGAACCGTAGGTGGTTCACATTTGCGTGACGTGTAGTGCTGCCCGACGAGACGACCCTCGGTCTCTCTACTTCGGATCTCTGACAACGTGACGTCCCCTACGACACCTCGTGTCGGACGTAGAGGAGGGTAGTCCCCACTTTGTAAAGGTCTTCGAAGGGACTTGTGAGACACTTAGGAAGCGTCTCGTGACGGGAGCCGACCCCTCTTGTCGGGGAGGGTTCAGGGGGGTCCGTGAAGGAGTTAGTCGAGCTTTACTTACTGGTCAGGTTCTCCCTTACATTTCCGAACTGAGGACTGGAGATAAACTCTGACACGAGAGGATCGGGGCCTCGAGGATCACCCTCGGGACCTCCGAAAACACGCCGACGTCTCGTCAGACAGGGAGGGAGACGACACAGGAGGGGTGAAAGAGGAGGTGTCGGGAACCACGACTCCCAGGAAGGGTCCCTTCGAAAGTCTCAGACAAATGGTCCCTGGGGCGTGACCCTGTCTACGTCTATACTATTAAACCCTGTCTAAATTGTCATGGTACATTTCTAGAGAAATCCTATGAAATTTCGAAGTCTTATCATACGACGACGATGACGAATTCAGTGAAGTCAGTACAGGCTGAGACACGCTGGGGTATCTGCCGTCGGGTGGTCCGAGGGGGTAGGGACCCCAAGAGGTCCGTTCTTGTGACCTCACCCAACGGTAAAGGAAGAGGTTACGTACTTTCACTTCTCACTTTCACTTCAGCGAGTCAGCACAGGTTGAGAATCTCTGGGGTACCTGACGTCGGGTGACCCGAGGAGACAGGTACCCTAAAAGGTCCGTTCTCATGACCTCACCCAACGGTCACGGAAGAGGCTTATCATATCAGGTTTTGGTATACTTTATATTATACTCTATTAAGTGTACTCTTGTAAAGCACAGGGACATAGAGTTCTCCCAACCTCCCCATCTCTTTCTCTTTTACGAGAGTTGTCCGGGTTCCGAGGAGGAACTTTACTACATACTACTAGTTGATCCTCTTCTTACACTCATTTGGCACGTCACGGCAACTGAGTTAGGGAAAATTTTCAAAGTCAAAGACAAAATGATAATAACAAAACGAACAACAGGATGTTTCTGGCGTACGGTAAATCACTTTGACTCAGCCACCCGAAACTGTACCCTTCCTGAGACCATGTATGTCGAGGGTGAACGGAACGTTAACACACAAGGTTCTTCGGGTAGTGAAGGGGAAGTTTACTCTTCCCCTTTTGTAGACTAAACGGTAGACATCATCGTTATACATGAATTTAGTATCTCTCCCTTTTAATCTCTTGTAAAAAAAAAAGATAAAATTAAACATAAGGATTCCCCCTTCTTCTCAAATCGTTTCCGGAAAGTCGAGAAAGGTGTTTTCTTAAAGGTAAATATACATTTAATGTGAATAAATTACCTTAAACAAGAGGTTTCAGGGAATACCAGACATGGCACTAAATAGAGTAAACGTCTATGATGTCTTCTATACTTTTCACAGGGATGCACTCTGATTCTCGTGACGAAAAAGAAGGACAATGACTAATATTATTACTACATCTACAGTTATTGGACACGTCTCGTCTGTTATCCACGCACCCAACTTGTTTCTTAATCTTCATTTTAACCTCTGACTTAATATAGGGTCATTACGACAAATAAAAACATCACGAATAAAAAATTCTGAAAATTCGGTGATCCCTGATAAAATACAATCGTAAGTCAGTCTTCCATAACGTAATGTGTGGACAAAGATAAAGTTAGATTGACTTCTAATCAAATAAAGACTATTCACGGGTATAACAAGATTATGTACTTTATACTAAACGTAACCTTATTGTGTCATAATAATAAAAAAACGATAGTCAAAATTTGGGAACATAGATACAGTGTAAGGAAGGAAGAAACTATTTCGTTTCACGAAAGTATTTTTAGTGTAAATAAAAGTATTTTAATGACTAACTATCTAACTCGTCCAAATTTGTAAAAAAAAAAGTGATACCTACTTCTTGACAACGGAAATGTTGTATATAATATAACCCTGTGTTATTCGACGGCAGTATGAACCACCGTTGGTTTTCTAATTCTCTTTTTTGAGTTTTCAAATTAAAGACACTTCCAGTCTTGAGGTACTTTCGGTTAAAATAGTCAAGACATAAACAGTAGTAAAAAAAATCCGAATAAACTTGGAAATTAAAAGAAAGAAATACCTATATATATATATATATATATATATATCCGATACGACGGGTCTAACACCCTAAAGTCAAGGGACTGGTCCCCAGCTTAGGAACGGGTATCGTGACTTTCGTGTCAGAATTGGAGACCTGGAGGTTCCTTAAGGAACCTATAATAATATGTTTGGAGAAAGATCCCCTTACATAACTTGAACGGTCTCTTCTTGTTAACTTTACTTAAAACTATTAAAGTTTATTTGGACTAGACAACTAATTTCTTCCGGTTCGTGTTTGAGGGGAACTTTGATTTATACTCGTTACTCAGGATTATAGACCTCCGAATCTCATACAATACCCGTCCCGAAATTATTAATATCATATTTTATACCAAAATTGATTTCCCTTTATTTCATTTGTTTTTGGTTTTAATAAGGACCCTAGAAACTTATAAAAATTGAAGTTAAAGGAGAAGGACAAGGTTCACCTTCCCTTCCTCGTTCACAGGTCTCAACGTTTCTTGAAGAACTTTTCATAACTCTCAAAACCCTCGGACTTTTCTGATCATTTTTATTTCTGGTTTTGAGTTTAAAATTTACTTCCGAGGTAGGAAACGATGACTACCGTATATACGTTGTCCTTCTATTATTTAAAGAGAATGACCAGAACCGTCACTTAGTGAGTCAAGTGATCCAAATCCAAGAAGTTAAGTACTTACAAGAAGATACGAAAACACATATTAATACCCGAAGGGAACACCGAATCCACCATTTTCACGGATGAACGTTGCACCTTCAGGACCTAAACTAGGGACCCAACCCTTCTAGAGGACCTCTTCCCTTTCTGAAGAAACCATAAGACCGGATCTGTTAAGGTACCTGACCAGGTACCTCAGTGTTTCATTCACATTCATTCGTAATCAACGAGTCAGTAAAGACTGAGAAACACTGGGGTACCTGACGTCGGGTGGTCCAAGGACACAGGTACTCTAAAAGGTCCGTTCCGATGACCTCACCCAATGGTAAAGAAAGAGGTCCCCTAGAAGGGCTGGGTCACTAGTTTGGGTCCAGAGGACTTGACGTCCGTCTAAGGAATGGTTGGTTAGATGTTTTCTCAGTGTTTCTCAGTCTGTGTTGACTCACTGAAAGTGAAAGTGAAAGTAATATTGAATCAGTTAACTCGTCCGTCTTTTGACGAACGAGAAACTCTCTTGACGAAATGAGACATTAGTTCTAAAAACAAAGAAAGGAAACAACATGTTTCACAAGAAAAGGGAAGAGTCAGCGGTCCCGCCATGACCGATACGGTGGGACAAAACTCCCATGACTCGAGCGAACCAGTATCCTCGTCACTCACACCAGAGGTAGTGAGTGTCAGATCCTGACTTTCGTCCCCCTACTAAATTCAAACCTCTCCACATCGTACCAATAGACTTCTTCACAAGAACTGTGACTTTACTCATAAGGTCACTGAGTGATTATAAGGGTGAAATAAGTATAATTTGAGTGGGACTGGTTTCATTCAAAGGAATGTTGAAATAAGACAACATACATTATTTATTACTCGTAATAGTTGTTCCGTAAAGGTCAATATTAATCGTCGATAATACGGGTACACTTCTCTCTAAAGTTTCGTAGAGATGGGACTATGTGGAGTAGATTGTGAGATCTCTTCTGAATTTCGTTCTTCAAAGTGAGATTTTCCGTCTACATAACACGTTTAAACTCTTGTAAGACCTTCGTAAAAAGGAAAAAGATCTCGACCACGAGAGATTCACCTAGGGTACCTACACAAAAGAAAACACACGTACCCGAATTCTTAGACCTGAGTTAGTTGGGATCCGTTGAGAGTGAAAGTGAAAAGGGTGTACATTGGTTTAAATAACGATGGTATAGTCGGACTTTTTGGGTCCCCTCCACTGGACCAGTTAAAATTACATTCAACTCATAACTCATTAGATGAGGGAGGAGGGGGAATAACCGTAGAGGTTATAGGGACCGGGATACTCTATACTTAAAAGAAAAGTGACCTCAAAATTCTAAGTTCTAACCGTAGACCCGAACTCCCTTTTCTTCTAGGGGTACAGAGACTTCGTTTTTTACTTTCTTCTTCAAAGGATACCAGGTCGGGTTATTGGATCAAGGACGTTACCTAAAACCCGAGTTTCGAATTTGATTTATTATTTCATAAAATCATAAAAAGTAGAGGAGGGAGAAATATATACATTCATATCACAAGAGTCCTATTTCCACTTCCACTAGTCCTACATATAATGAGACTGGACTACCTCTCTCTTAATTTGTCTGAACCCAGACGGTGACATCATTTACTAAGTTTATTTAATAAAGTGAACTCGGACTCAAAAGGTTGTCATTTGACAACATTTTTGTAACAAGTCAATACTCCTAAATAATTCTAAATGTTTAATAGACCATGTCACGGTGAGTGTCTTATATACGACTTGATTACCGTCGATACTAATACCTTTGTTTTTACTTTCTCGTGTAAGATCCGATCCTTTTTACAAACCGATAATAATCTAAATAATACATTTTCACACGAAAGATGTACAAACATTCACAGATCGTAAGGTGACTGTTATAACGGGTCCCCGTTATAAAAAGTCCCGACGTCCTCGGACCCCCTTACTCCTCTTTTCGTCTCCAGTGTCCTGACACTTCGAGAGAACTCCGGTTCGTGTGTTGTCACCGACCACACCTACTCACGATAACGAAACACCTCGGTGACCCCTACTTCCCTCCTTCGACCCACATATGATGTAGGTTTTCTACTCCGTTTCACCTTTACTCTCTCACTTGTCGAACACCATTGGTGGTAGGATTCAGTATAAACGGGGTACGACTCTACAAGTGTGGTATATCCTGAACTGTCTCACCCTAAGGACCCCGTCCCAGACGTACAAGTAGACCAGTATCTCAAACAAAAGTCCCGAGTAGGTCGAAAGGAGGTCCCCTATAATGTGGAGACATCGAGTCCAGAGAAAAGGGGAGAGACAGATGTCAGAAGACTGGTGGGAGTGAGAATAGAAGAAACTGAACGATTCTCGACAACTTTAAATCTTCAGAGATCGTCCATCACACGACAACCGACGACCGGGACGTCTGTTTCGGGGAGAGAACACCTAGGACACTCAGAGAAGTCGTAGGTAATTATTAGAGGGGGTAATTGTACCTGAGGTAAAGGTCGGAGCTAACCTTATTTGGGTCTTCCTTTAGAAGAGGAAAACCATGTCAAGACCTGTAAATGTTGTTTCGGTCAGACACGGACCGTACAAGGGTCGATGTTTACTCAAACCCCACCAAATCAGTGACCTTTGTACTCCTTAAGACAGTTATTAACATCTTGAGTCCGAGACATAGGATGACCATTTCACTCCTTTGTAGCCATCGAAAGGATACCGACTCCACTCCGACGAAGTCCTACCGGGACTGCCACTTCCTCCCGTGTTACAGGAACAGTGGTTGATGTTTCGAGTAGGTCGGAGACCTGAACGGTCATCAACCCGATGATTCAAGGAAAACCTGTAAATAAGAAAAATTTTTTTAATAAATAAAAGATTACCTTCCTATGAACGAAATGTCTTAAAACAACAAAAGACAGTTTGGAGTTGTACGTAGTCGGTATCTTTATGTATATAAAGGAGGGAGAACTTGCAGGGAGGGTACAGGGAGAGGTAGGGTGTGGAGATCCAACTATGTCTTGGGGACAAACTCAAGGGACTCTGTATATCGTTTAAGGACAACCGATAGATAAAATGTATATCATTCCATTCAAAGGTACAATGAGAGAGGTATGTAGAGTGGGAGAAGAGGAGAGTAGAGTACAGGTATTCAGACAAGAGATACAGACAAAATGGTATCGACGGGACGTTTATTTTAGAAACCATACTAGAAAGATCTGAGGCATATATACACAATCATACGTTATAAATAGGAAGAGAAAGACTGAATGAAGTGAGACATATTATCCGATACCTAAGTAGGTGGAGTTATCTTGACTGAGTTTACGTAAGAAAAAATACCGACTCATTATAAGGTAACACATATACATAGTGTTGAAGGAACAGGTAAGTAGACAACTACCTGTAGACCCAACGAAGGTACAAGATCGATAACATTTATCACGACGTTATTTGTAACCCCATGTATACAGTAAAATTTAAAACTAAAGGAGTCCCATGTACGGATCCTCACCCTAACGACCCAGTATACCACCAAAATAAGGATCAAAAAATTCTTTAGAAGCATACCAGAAGGTATCACCGACATAGTTAAATGTAAGGGTAGTTGTCACGTTCTCTTAAAGGAAAAGAAGTGTGGGAAAGGTCGTAAATAACAACCGTCTGAAAAAAAAAAACCACCGGTAAGACTGGTCACACTTCACTATAGAGTAACATCAAAACTAAACGTAAAGAGATCATTACTCACTACAACTTGTATAAAAGTACACAAACGATCGGTAGAGTTACAGAGGACACCTCTTTACAGACAAATCCAGAAAAGGGGTTAAAACTCACCCAACAAACAAAATGACCATAACTCATCACACTCGGCGAACATATAAAACCTTTAATTAGGAAACAGTCAACAAAGAAAACAAAAATAAAAGAGGGTAAGACTCCCAACAGAAAAGTGGAACAAATATCAAAGGAAACTTTTTTCTTATATACTATATGTATACTATTTGGATGTCGTTTGTAATAAGAGTTACCACTTTTTGACGTTTGTCAGGGGTATTCTAGTCCTTATTCTGTTCTGTTCCCAGGTGAGAGTGGTGATAGTAAGTTATATCAAAACCTTCAGCATCGACTTCGTATTCGACCTTAGTTCTAACGACCCTCTTCATGGTTGTTGAAGTCTATGTGTCTATTGTGGTAGGAATACCGTCCTTCGTTTCTTGATTTCTCGGAGAACTACGTTCAACCGAATTTTGAGTTGTAAGTGTTTTGATTATAGTACCGTAGACCAGATAGTAAAGTACCGTTTATCTACTCCTTTGTTACCTCTGTCACTCTCTGAACTAAAACCCCCCGAAGTTTTAGTGACGTCTACCACTGACGTCGGTACTTTAATTTTCTGTGAACGAGGAACCTTCTTTTCGATACTGGTGTATCTGTCGTATAATTTTTCGTCTCTGTAATGAAACGACTGTCCGAAGGGACTATCGAGTCAACCATTTCTTAGGTGGACGTTACGTCCTCTGGGACCAAGTTAAGGACCCAGCCCTTCTAGGTAACCTCTTCCTATCCGATGGGTGAGGTCATAAGAACCCGAAGAGACCACCGAGTCGACCGTTTCTTAGAAGGACGTTACACCTTCTGGACCCAAGCTAAGGACCCAACCCTTCTAGGGGACTTCTTCCCCTTCCGATGGGAGAGGGTATAAGACCGGACCTTTTAAGGTACCCGACATATCAGGTACCCCAGTGTTTCTCAACCCGTCCTGAGTCGTTGAAAGTGAATAAAACGGTCGTCACTAGAGAGATCAGTTTCGATACCAAAAAGGTCACCAGTACATACCTACACTCTCAACGTGATATTTCTTTCGACTCGTGGTTTCTTAACTACGAAAACTTGACACCACAACCGCTTCTGAGAACTCTCAGGGAACTTAACGTTCCTCTAATTTGGTCAGTCAGGACTTCCTTTAGTTGGGATTTCCAATCTACCTGACTACGAATTCGAATTCGAAGTTATGAAACCAGTGGACGACACTTCTTGACTGAGTAACCTTTTCTGGGACTACGACCCTTTCTAACTTCCGTCCTCCTCTTCCCCTACTGTCTCCTATTCTACCAACCTACTGTAGTGGCTGATCTACCTGTACTCGTTCGGGGTCCTCAACCACTTCCTGTCCCTTCGGACCGTACGACGTCAGGTACCCCGCGTTTCTCAACCTGTACTGTCTCGTTGACTTGACTTGACTTGACTTAACTCGATGTCGTTAGTCTCTTCTTTTTCTTTATTTTCCTTAGGTCTAGTCTATTCTTCTTCATTTCGACAGTGACAAACGTCTACGGTATGATATATGTATCTTTGGAGAGTTCTATGATAGTCTTTTAATGATCTCGTTTAGTCACTTAAATCGTTTCAGCGTCCTATGTTTTAGTCATGTATCTTTAGTGAACGTAAGGATATACGATTGTTACTTTTTAGTCTTTTTCTTTAATTCCTTAGTTAAGGTAAGTAGTAACGTTTTTCTTATTTTATAGATCCTGTAAATAAGAATTAACGATAACACTTTTAGAATTACCTACATTGTTACCCAAAAAGAGGTAGTACCTAGTCTTGTAACAACTCCTCTTCTCCGAACGTATTGAGTCACTTCGATACTCGGTACAGTACGTCTCTGTGGGTGAGATCATAAGAACGAACCCCTTGGTGTACCTGTTATACTTTTCCGTTTTTCAAAACTGTAACCTTTTACTCGAGGGGTACAACCTTTCTCAGATTATACGATGAACCCTTCTTACTTCCCGTTAATGAGATGAGGTCATTCTTACTTCTTACTTCACTAACCCAGTCTCGTCTTTACTGTGAGTCGACACCTACACAGACTACCGCTTTCACTTCAAGCTACGACATTTCTTGTTAAAACGTATCCTTGGACTTATAATCCAGGTACTTAGTTCCATTTAACCTACACCAGTTCGTCCTCTACAGTTCTAACTTGTAGTCGTAGAATCCTTAGTCACTACCCTTATTCTTTAAAATTGAGTCTATTGGAAATATAGATGACGGCGTCCGTTCTTAGGGAATCTTATGTACCTCGTCGAGAATCTCAGTTGTCCTCAGATTTTACGTCTTACCCTCACGTTGGAGTTTTTACTGTCCTACTAGAGTCAAGTAACGGTTCTGTTTAGTAAGTTGTAGTCTCATCAGGTTCTGATATGGAGTTGGGAAAACGATTTCTACGACTTCAACTATCAGAGACTTCTGAACTTGTGGCAGATCTTGATTGTAGTGTTTTCCAACAGGAAAAATAATATACCCTAACCTTACGGTATACTACTTTAAACCCTTTGTCCTTCAGTTCTCTATGGACCTTATTGTCCGTTCCAACCGGAACCTCATGTCTTACTTCGTCCCGTTTCCCATTGTCTTAAAACAGTTCTGTTGTGTAACCAGTATCGTTTTTTACGAGAAAAGGTTGGGTTCTCTGTCGAGATGTGTACCTGTAGTGGTCTACCAGTTGTCACTTTAGTCTGACTAATAAAAGAAAAACGGTTTCTACCTTTTCGAGATATATCAGTCGTTTTTGTTGTGGACCGTGACTGATACCGAGTCTAGTAATTGAGGAATATCGTTTTAAGTCCGAATGTAACTTGTCTTATCCCTTTTGGTGACCCGAAGGGAACACCGAGTCTACCAGTTCTTAGGTGGACGTTAAGTCCTCTGAACAAAACTAGGGACCCAACCCTTCTAGGGGACCTTCTCCCACACCGTTGGGTGAGGTCATAAGAACGGACCTCTTAGGGGTACCTGTCTCCTCGGACCGTCCGATGTCAAGTACCCCAGTGTTTCTCAACCTGTACCGACTCGCTGATTCGTATCGTGTCCTTGTGGAGAGCCGGTAAGTCCATACTGGTTTTAGTTTAGGGAATACTAAAATGTCCTATTCACTATTTATCTAAGTTCCCTATTCTAGACCATCTGTCTCACGGACTTCTTGATACCTGTCTCCAAACATTGTAACATGTCCTCCGTCACTGGTCTTGATAGGGTTTCTTTTTATTTACGTTCTTCAGTTTCACCAACGTTCCGTTCCTCTCTATTCTTTCGGAAGAATTTACTTGTTACGTTTCTTTATCTCTTTTTGTTATCTTACCCTTTCTAATCTCTAGAGAAGTTCCTTTAGCCTTGATAGTTCACTTATAAAGTACTTTCCTACCCGTACTATTACCCGTCTTTATCAATCCTGGGTAGTCTTCGTCTTCTATAATTCGTCTCCACCGCTCTTATGTCTCTACTTGATATATTCTTTCTAGAATTACTTTACCTATCGGTGGATTTCAGTCTTAGGACCTTTCACTTCAGTTCACCCGCAATCCTTCGTAATGATGCTTGTTTCGATCACCTCCACTACTTTAAGGATACTCGATAAATTTCAGAATTTACTACTACGACAATTTCACTACGTGAGTCATTCAGTCGTTTAAACCTTTTGAGTCGTCACAGGTGTCCAGATCTTTTATAGTCAGAAGTAAGATCAGAGTTCCTTCCCGTTACGGTTTCTTACAAGTTTGATGACATGTCAACACACGTAAAGTATGCGATCGTCCCAATGCGAGATTTAGAAAGTTCGATTAGGAGTCGTTAAACACTCGACTCTTGAAGATCTACGTGTTTGACCCGAAACTTCTCCGTCTTCTTGGTCTCTAGTTTGACGGTTGTAAATAACCTAGTACCTCTTTCGATCCCTCAAGGTCTTTTTTTTAAAAGACAAAGTAACTGATGTGAATTACGAAAAACTGACACCTCGTGTTGTGTGACACCTTTTGAGAATTCCTTTACTCTTATGCTCTGGTGGAATGGATGGAGGACTCTTTGAACATACGTCCTGTCCTTCGTTGTCAATCTTTACCTGTACTATGTTGACTGACCAAGTTTTATCCATTTCCTTATGTTCTTTCAACATATGACAGTAGGACGAAGAAATTTAATCTACGTCTCATGTAGTACCCTTTACAACCCGTCCTACTTAGTGTTCAACCTTACATCTAACGGTCCTCTTTATAGTTGTTGGAGTCTATACGTCTATGGTGAGATTACCGTCTTTCACTTCTTCTTGATTCCTCGGAGAACTACTACCCCTTTCCCCTCTCACTTTTTCGTCCGAATTTTGAGTTGTAATTTCGTTGATTCCAGTACCGTAGACCAGGGTAGTACAACACCGTTAATCTACCCCTTTTTCACCTTTGTCACTGTCTAAAATAAAAGAACCCGAGGTTTTAGTGACCCCTATCGCTGAACGTCGTTACTTTACTTTTCTACGAGGAAATTCTTTTCTATACTGTTTGGATCTATCGTACAATTTTTCGTCTCTGTAATGAAACAGCTATTTTCAGGTATATACGTTTCATCAGTACATGTCTACACTCTCAACTTGGTATATCTTCCCATTTGTGACCTCTTAACAACGAAAACTTAACACCACGACCTCTTCTGAGAACTCTCAGGGAACCTCTTGTTCCTCTAGTTTGGTCAGTTAGGATTTCCTCTGGTTGGGACTTATAAGTAACCTTTCTCACTACGACTTCAAGGTTATGAAACGGTGAACTACCCTTATCGACTGAGTAACATTTTCTGGAACTTCAACCCTTTCTGACTCCGTTTCCTCTTCCCGACCGTCTCCTACTCTACTAATCTATCGTAGTAAATGAGTCACCTGTACTTAAACTCGTTTGAGACCCTCTGTCACATACTGTCTCCTCGGAACTCACAACGTCAGGTGTTCCAACGTTTCTCAGCATGTACTGAATCGTTGACTTGTTGTGGTTGTTGTTCACCTATACACGGAGACACATGTGGTCTAAAGTCCTTGGGGAGTAATTCCTATTCTCAAGGTTAAACCTGAGTGTATAGCAACCATTCCGACGGTCTTTCTCTTTCCTTCTACAGGGTTTTACACATAACGTATTCTAACTTCTTCGACGTACCTTTGTTTTGAGAGGGATAATACTTTACTGTCCATGAAGTTTCCGAGTCTTTCCTTAAATAAAAACCAATTATATTATTTCGTTTCTAGTTGGTTTTATAATGATAAACCTTCTTTTTGTTAATAAAATTCTGGTCTGAAATGTCAAAATTAACATTTGGAGGAACAGAGTAGTTTCGAAAGTCTGTTACGAAATTTGTGTTTTCCGAACACGTTCACTCAAAACCACCGTTTCATCCTTTGTCAAAGTCAAAAGTACACCCAACTGTATCATGTCTTATTCTAAATTTGTTAGGTATTCGATTTTGTCATCGACTCAACCTTCAACTGGACTTAGGGATTTGAGGGTAGGGAAAATAAAATAAACTGGTCGGTCTCTCCTTAAAAAAACCGTTTTAGTAAACTCGATGTATGTTCTCCCCCTTTTAATGTCATATGTATGAAGATTTACATATACCACGGTTTATTTTGTCAGATTTAGATCGGACTCTATCTAAATCTCATCCCGATAAAGGTTAAGTTTAATCTCAACCGTCCTTTATGTAATAACATTAATTTTTCTATTTGAAACTCAAATTTGTAAAAGTAATCAGTATAACAACAAAATTCGGTGGAGAGTCCAGTGAAATCCCTACCTGTGGCGACCGACGGAACAAGACCAAGTCAAGCTCTCCTACGTGTAAACAGGTGAGTTCTTAAGAGTGTGACCAACAGTCGGATAATGAAACAAAGTTTAAATCCTTTCACATGTAGAGAAACACTTGGATTGTGAAACTTGCACCCAAATGATACATGGTCTTCATTGGCTTAAATAAGACCTTCGTCTTTTTCTGACGCACACACACAATCAACGAATCAATACAGACTGAGAAACACTGGGGTACCTGACACTGGGGTGGTCCGGGGAGGCCGGTACCTAAGAGGTCCGTTCTTACGACCTCACCTAACGGTAAAGGAAGAGGTTTTCCTTGAGATCTTTCTTTCTTTCACTTCAGCAGGTCAACACAGACTGACAAACACTGTGGTACCTGACGTCGGATGGACCGAGGAGGTAGGTACCTTAAAAGGTCCGTCCTCTGGACCTCACCCAACGGTAAAGGAAGAGGTTATTTTTCTGATCTAGAATCGATATTGTTTTTGAGTCTTGTCCTTTTATAGTTTCCATTCCACATTGAAAAGTTCAAATAAAAGTCGAAGCTATATCTTTTCTTTTAGTCCATATTGTACAAGATGTAAGGACCATAGTATGTTAAGTAAAAAGTATCCTTTTATGTTTACTTCGCCTTAAACTTTACTTTTAGTAAATAATTGGTTTAATTTAACTCTTGAATACAGTCCTTATTCCTTTTTACCTTCTCGATAGAGGTCGGTATGAATCGGTCCCGACTCTCAGGAGTCAGTCCCAACACGGGTCTGTGACGACCCCAATGTACTCAGTATTCGACTGTGACCCCAAAACGGTAGGACAGAAGTTTCGACCGGACTTCGACGAAGACGGAGAGAGTAGTGGTGTCAAGGAGGACAGGAGAAGAGGGACCAAGTGTTTGATGACCTGATTGACCCCCTTTCCCTTCCCATCGACTCTCTCACTTTTTGTTTGTCCCTAACTAATTTACTAATAGGTAGGTGTGTTATCTAAGGTCCCTCAGTGATTTTCAGTGTAACAATTCAAACTATACCCCTTTTGTACTATTTATTTTTTCCAACGTTATTATGATATCCTGTAAACACAGGTACCGTTTATATAATTAAGTAAAAATTTTTCGTGTCTTTATTTTTATGGTTTTCTAATTGTAGTTAAAAGAGACTTCACAACTCTAATCCTCACTAAGAACTTTAGTCTAAGAAAGGAAGCCCAAACAATAAAGACTTCTAAGGAAGTGACTCTTTTTCACCTTATACCTATAATCTTTTTTACCCGTATGTCTTAAAACAATTCCATATAACTTCTATTGACACCTTATAGACTCCTGTTAATCGGAATCCAAGTAGATCTAATTTGTTTCCTTCATTTAATTTTTAATACTAATCCCGTCTATACGTTTTACACTTTAATTCTCCGGTCCAAGGAACGCCCACATCTGTTGGAACCTGATTTTCACGTGACGTCTCTGTCTCCTGAGTCTCAGAAAATCGTCTGAGTTCCTATGAGTCTATGTCAAGTAAAAACAATGGGTGACGTATTCCTTTGGGTTTCAATACTACGGTCAACTAGTATACTTTTTCGTCACACATCGACACACGAGTCAGTACAGACTGAGAAATGTTGGGGTACCTGACATCGGTCGGTCCGAGGAGACAGGTACCTTAAACGGTCCCTTTTTATCACTCCATCCAACCGTAAAGGAAGAGGTCCTCTAGAAGGAGTGGGTCTCTAGTTTGGACACAGAGGAACCAAAGGACGTAACCGTCCTCCTAAGAAATGGTAACTAGGTGGACCCGTAGTATTTTCTCATCTCCACCCCGACTACACTTCTCGGTTGAGTAACTTTTTATGGGGTCACGACTCTTTCTAACTTCCACCCTCCTCTTCCCCTGCTGTCTCCTACTCTACTAATGTACCGTAGTGGATGAGTTACCTGTACTCAAACTCGTTTGACACCCTTCGTCACTTCCTGTCCCTTCGGACACACGACGTCAGGTAGACCAACGTTTCTCAGTCTGTGTTGACTCACTGACTCGTTGTTCTCGTTTCTCCACCCCGATTTATGTCGAGACACGACACTAGTAAAACTAATCTCAGCATGGTCGTCCAGTTCCAAGTCCCCCTAGGAGGGTTGAAACCACTGGTAGAACGCATAAAGATGAGGTATGTTGCGACCCGAAATAAGTATCTCACTGATCCATGTTTGAACTTACCCCGACCTTATGTCCCTAAACACCAATAATATATATATATCTATCTATCTATCTATCTATCTATCTATCTATCCATATTATCTCAGTCAAGTTAAGTCAAGTCAGTGAGTCAGTACAGGCTGAGAAACATTGAGGTACTTAACGTCGTGCGGTCTGGAGGGACAGGTAGTGGTTGAGGGTCTCAAGTGGGTTTGAGTACACGTAGCTCATCCACTACAGTAGGTCGGTAGAGTAGGAGACAGCAGGGGAAGAGGAGGACGGGGGTTAGGGAGGGTCCTAGTCCCAGAAAAGGTTACTCAGTTGAGGAGCGTACTCCACCGGTTTCATAACCTCAAAGTTGAAGTCGTAGTCAGGAAGGTTACTTGTGTGTCGTGACCAGAGGAAATCCTACCTGACCAACCTAGAGGAACGTCAGGTTCCCTGAGAGTTCTCAGAAGAGGTTGTGGTGTCAAGTTTTCGTAGTTAAGAAGCCGTGAGTCAAAAGAAGTGTCAAGTTGAGAGTGTAGGTATGTACTGGTGACCTTTTTGGTATCGGAACTGATCTGTCTGGAAACAACCGTTTCATTACAGAGACGAAAAATTATATGATAGTTCTAACCAGTATTGAAAGGAAAGTTCCTCTTTCGCAGAAAATTAAAGGACCGACGTTAGTGGTAGACGTCACTAAAACCTCGGGTTTTTCATCAGATTGTGACAAAGGGGACAAAGGGGTAGATAAACGGTCCTTCACTACCCTGGTCTACGGTACTAGAATCAAAAGACTTACAACTCGAAATTCGGTTGAAAAAGTGAGAGGAGAAAGTGAAAGTAGTTCTCCGAAAAATCAAGGAGAAGTGACAGACGGTATTCCCACCACAGTAGACGTATAGACTCCAATAACTATAAAGAGTTATAGTTATCGCCGTTAGAACTAAGGTCGAATATCTTATCTTGTCTTATACGGATTATGAATGACTCATAATACATATTATCTTATACAGATTATAAATGACTCTCAGTGTCGAAACCATTATCTTACATTCTTCCGACGTTGATGTTGTAAACGTTGTTTACCTAGTATCCTTATCTCAGTAATAATGGTAAACGTAAGTTACTTATATAAAAATACAATAATTGTAAGACCTTAAATTATTGACGTCAATATTCTAATCCACAAACCTAAGGAAATTTTTTCTATGTCGACATTAGTACATAATAACACACGTCTTTTCAAGACTTTTATGTAATCTTTTACTTTCAAATTAGTTCTTACTCGTTGTTCGGGGTAGAATTTGTAAAAGGAATACCGAACAAAGTTAAAGATATCTAACAGAGTAATGATACTTAGTGTGTCGCTGTTACGGATCCACAAAGGTCTTCGTAATTGCCCTTGATACTCTTAGTTGGGTGAACCAACTACACTGCTACTCAATAACGAGACTCTCATCAGTGATCCACTTATTTACTGATAAATTAAGGTTTAAATAACGAATGGATGATACACATTCCGTCCTCTACTATTGTATTACTTTTCTATCCCTTAGAACAGAGTTCTGTGAAAACATGAATATAAATGTACATAAAAATGATTAACTCCAGTCATGCATGTCTAAAAACTCAAGATAATTAAAAAGAACTAAATTAGAAATTAAACACCTACTTTGAATTCTCGATAAAATTTTACCACGTGACGAAACCCACGAAAACTACCGAGTGGGTGACGGGAACATTTCGTGTGTCGGGGTCGACGACTCCGAATGGACGATTGTCAAGTGTCGTAGAAGGAAGAGGACTAACAGTGGACACCGGTTTACCCTTGGTTCAATTGACTCACCAATAGACGGATAAAAGGAGAGACGACAGAAGGGACGGGTCACTGACTGACTGTGTCCCTTCGTCCCTATATCTTTTGACGGAAAAACGTAATTTTTCATCGGTAGGGACCCCAGGGGACAGTTCCGAAGTACGACCGTCTCGGGGAGATGAAGGGAGTCCGAGGAGGAGTCTCGTGAGGGAAAAGTATAGAAAAAGTATTTTTAGGGGTGGGGTCAGAGGTTCGTCCGTGACACTACACATGTTTATAATATAATTTTTATGTATGTGTGTGTCGATAAACAGAAGGGTTCACCTCTAAAAACCCACCCGCAAAGTCTGTACATTTTTGTCACGAAAAGACAAGGGTAACGAAAACAGGTCGACTTTAAAGTCGGGTTTATAATAAACATGACTTTCGTATGAGTTGATAACTTGGTGTCAAATAGACGACAGACACTGATAGGATGTCTCCATCCAAAGTAAATCTAACCTCTTAATAACACTCTACTCAAAAAATTAAGACCTTCCCCAAATAAAACCGTAACAACCGACCTCGAAGTCAGAGGAGAATCGCGCCATCTACATACAGAGATTGGACGAGCTTATCGAAGAAATAGATAACAGACGGAAAGTCCGTAAGAGATCGACCCCCAGAGTCCCTGACTACTTCATCGAAGACAGATTCTGTTACCCTTAGGCGTGGGTCTTCGGTCTCGGAAGAGAGACGGGGAAGAGAGACACCTAATAATACCCATATAAAACGACTAAAAGAAATGACAGGAGATATGAACCTTTTTTGAGAGAAGTAATACTCTAAATTCGAGGAAGAGAGGAAAGCAAAGGTGAACGTCTCTCCGTCATCTTACTCAGTCCCCATACTGACGGACTCAACTTATAACGAAGGTTGTGAGACCGGGAATCTCGTTCAGGGACTTAGTAAGACTTAACCAGAAGGAATAGACATTTTTGTAAACGATAACACTCCTGAACAACTCAATTATGTACATTCCGTAAATATCACGGACCGTGAAACGTCAACGGTATTTACAATCAGTCGTAAATAATTATCGGATCATTATATAGACTGAGATGGGTTCCGTAAGACTCCGGTATTTCTACCCTAATTAAGAACCAACGTCCTTCTTCTTTTCTATCGAGGACCCCTTGGGTCTCCGGGGTGTAAACCTCCCCTGGAGTGAAGGGGCAGGAGAAGGAACGGGAGTACAAAGTACGGTAGGATAGGGGTGAAAACAGACTCCTTCTCAGAGGGTTTTGGGTGCGGAACTGAGGGGTCAAGTTCCGGTTGTACCCCTGAGGGTCCACGACACTGACTGTACAAGACACTCCACACAAGTAGTGTCACTACTGGAGTAGAGAGTTCGGGAACTGTGAAACCGAGAGAGGTTTACCTCCGTCTCTAGAGGAATTAGACCTGTTTAGAAGAAAGGAACGAATACTGTTGATACAGTTTATTCAAAACAGATTTACCCACTGTAAATGATTTGAGAAAGTCAAGTCAAGTCAGCGAGTTAGTACAGGCTGAGAGACGCTGGGGTGTCTGATGTAGTGCGGTCAGAAGGGGCAGGTAGTGGTTAAAGACTTCGGACGAGTTTGAGGACAGGCAACTCAGTCACCACGGAAGATTGGTAGAGTAGGAGGCAACAGGGGAAGAGGACGGAAGTTATAAAGGGTCATAGTCCCAGAAAAGGTCACTCAGTCAAGAAGTGTAGTCCACCGGTTTCATAACCTCAAAGTCGAAGTCGTAGTCAAAGAGGTTACTTATAAGTCCCAACTGAAGGAAATCCCCACTGACTAAATAAGAGGAACATCAGGTTCCCTGGGAGTTCTCAGAAGAAGTAGTGGTGTCAAGTTTTCGTAGTTAAGAAGCCGTAAGTCGAAAGAAATACCAAGTTGAGAGTGTAGGTATGTACTGATGACCTTTTTTGTATCGAAATTGATCTGTCTAGAAACAGTCGTGTCATTTCAGAGACGAAAAATTATACGACAGACACAACCAGTAAAGAAGGTTCCTCGTTCACAGAAAATTAACGTACCGACGTCAGTGGTAGACGTCACTAAAACCTCTGGTTTTTGTTATTTCAAAGAGTGACAAAAGGTAAAAAAGGGGTCGATAAACGGTACTTCACTACCTTGACCTATGGTACTAGAATCAAAAAACTTACAACTCAAAATTCGGTCGAAAAAGGTGAGAGAAGAAAGTGAAAGTAGTTCTCCGAGAAATCAAGGAGAAACAAAAGACGGTATTCCCACCATAATAGACACATAGACTCCAATAACTATAAAGAGTGTCGTTAGAACTAAGGTCGAACACGAAGAAGGTCGGGTCGTAAAGAGTACTACATGAGACGTATCTTCAATTTATTCGTCCCACTTTTATATGTCGGAACTGTATGAGGAAAGGGTCAAAACTTGGTCAGACGATAAAGTACAGGTAAAGGTCTACAACGAAGAACTGGACGTATGTGTAAAGAGTCTTCCGTCCATTCCACAAACCCATAAGGGTAGAGACGTTCTTAAAAGACGTTAAACGACACTGGGTGTGTCAGTTTCCGAAACCACATCAGTTATTTCGTCTTCATCTACTAAAAGACCTTGAAAGAACGAAAAAGTTACTAAGTCACCTACAACCGTCAAATTAGAGACCAAGGAGACGGAAAAGATTTTGGTCGAACTTGTAGACTTTCAAGAACCAAATGTGTGACAATTTCGGAGTGAACCTCTTAAAACTCTACTCACTTTAACACGCCATCAAACTCGTAAGAAACCGTAACGGAAGGAAACCCTAACCTTACTTTTGACTGAAAAAGGTCAGGACACCGGTGACGATTCAAAAGGTTTAAACGTCCGTATAACTCACGTCGTGAAAGTGTCGTAGTAGAAAATCCTAAACTTTATCGAGTCGACCTTAAGGTAGTGGAGGTGATCGAAACAAGTAGAACTACGAAGATTCCGGGTGAACTGAAGTATAAGGTCCTATGCACCGAGGTCCCCTCATTAGTGTGGTAGTGTCAAAAGACCTCGTACTTCTAGAAAAAAAACGTATCAAGAAGACACATAAGAACGGTGGAGAAGAATTATAGGAGACGAAGACAATCCAGGTATTACAAAGACAGTAAATAACACGGGTAGAAACGTACTTTACAAGAAAACCATAGAAATTAAAAGAACTTCTCTAGAGACCAGAGAGAT
The DNA here is from genome assembly GCA_006410555.1 of Capra ibex. NCBI lineage: Eukaryota > Metazoa > Chordata > Mammalia > Artiodactyla > Bovidae > Capra > Capra ibex. The sequence continues at coordinate 59,250,164 of SJYO01018169.1, read as the reverse complement.
TTAAGAGATTAGAAAAATCTACGGTTTAATAAAAGTCCAACTTATAAAGGGAAATGGGAATTATTGTCAGATTTATTTTTCGTACTGAATGGAGTTAAAAAGAATTTTGACTCTTTTAACAAAACTCTTTGTCTTTTATAGTATATTACCCTTTCTTGGTCTTATGAAAACGTTTATTCGTAAAGTTAATTATATCAGATATATTTTTTCTTATGAAGTATCGGTTGTTCGTTTTATCCAATAAAAGGAAGGGGGAACGAAATATTTGTTTGAGTAAAAGAAAAAGACTATTATTTTCGATACGTACCTATCACTTCTGTTAAATCTTTTGTCTTATTTCTTTTTTCGTACTTAATGGATGTTGGGGTACTACTGTATATCACACCATGAAAATTATAAAAATATTGGAGGAACTTCATCCTTTTTTGTGATAATGATGTAAAGAAAAAACTTGAAGATAACACATATTAAATTAAGGGTAAGAAAAAATAAGAATATTTTGTATAGGGAAAGTGAATTTAAGATTCACACGTTTTTTGAACTTCAAATTTAAAAAACACATCTACCCCTATTAATAATTTATGTTTGGTTCTAAGAAAATTTATTAAAATTTTAGATACAGACCTTCCTTCTTTTTTCCTTTCCTGTTTCCTGTTGGGGAGAACATTTGGAAGACCAGTTTTAATATTAATTAAAACTTCAGTCTAAGTGAGTATGGTTAGTAAGATAATAAAATTATTACTCTTTTGCTTTTAAGTCCCTCAAATATACGGAACAAGTTCCAGTGTGCGAAAGAATCAAAAGGGAAAACGACTTAAAAGGTCAGTTACTATGGACGTAACCGGGGAGGTAAAAATACTTATTAAATATGTCGAAGACTAGAAAGACTATCAAGTACACTCATCTAAGAGGACTTTTATACAGAAGACAGAAATATTACATAAAAATTTCTAATTGCAACACTTATAGGTAAGATAACATGGAACTGTTAAAATAAAAGAACCTTACATCGTAACGGAACATACTAGATTTCGACTACCAACGTAAATCTTAGTATTGAAGCTCTTGATAAGACCCCTGTAAATATAAGTTCGTCAAAGAAACACTTTTCAAAAGAACCGTAACGACCGGGAGACGGTCCTAATCTACCGAATGATACGTAGTCTTAAATTGTTTGAGGGTCCGTTTCTCAGTCGTAGATTTTAACGAAGTAAACACAGACTATAAAACGTTGGGATACCCGACATCTGGGGGTCCGAGGAGAAAGGTACCCTAAGTCCGTTATGATGATCTTACCCAACGGTACGGGAGGAGGTCCCCTAGAAGCGTTGGGAGCCCAGGTTGGGTGTAGAGAATGCAGAGGACGTAACAGTTCGTCCAAGAAGTGGTGACCACGGTGGACCTATTAAAAATCCTGAGTACTTAATTCCTCTCTGTAGATCTAAAGTCTTATTTTCCTAATAGGGACTTTTAAGTTTAGTTTCCATCCAGTTGTCAGGAACTCAGTTTTCATCAAACCTCCTTATACTTTCTTCCACCAACTCACTTTCAACGACAACTCGAAGATGACTATAGGTCCGTATTCATGTTGGACTTCTAGTCTTCTTTAATCGAAAGTACTCATTGATCCTTTAAGTAAAACCCCTCGATTTGGACCTCACTCTCGTCTCACCGAAGTTTTACCACTATGTCTAAGGAACCATTGTCTCCCTCTCTTCCTACCCCACTTTTCTCCAACTTCAAAACTGTTCCGGACTTATTTTAAGAACGTTGAGCGATTCCTTTAAACAAAAACCAGAAGGGATGGTAACATCACGTTTTTGTTTTTGTTTGATGGAATTGTTATGTCTTTTAATCGTTGATATAGTAAAAAAGAAGATCCCGAAAATGGAAATTTATGATTTTATATTACTTAAAAGACTCGTTTAATACCTACTGTGTAAAGTTTTTAATGTCTTACTGTTTTTAACGTTTCGTGTGATTGTAAAGTTCAACATATAAAATTAAAAAAAAGAATCTTTTTGAGATTCCAAATGGGATTTCGTACTTTTATAGATCACTAAAATATAGTAAGATGAGTAACTTTAAGAATCTCGGGTCCTTAAAGAGATAAGTTTGTAGTCATACGACCCACCGTTTATGATCTGACCCACCTGAAGATCTATTCTGGAACGTTTGGTTTCGACCAGTTGCATCAGACACCTATGGTTAATCAAATCACCTCTGTAACCTTTCGCAACAGTTCATCTGTAGACAATCACGGGATGGAAAGATAACAAGACAAGGGTGTCAAGAGGAGTCTAAATTGTCACGAGAGAAACCCACGGTCTCTCAGAGAGTGGGGTCAGATTTCCTACGAGTGAGTGATATTTTCTTTTGGTACTACCTCTTCCTAAACATTTGATACAGCATCTTCCTTCGCTATTGGAGTGAAATACTACTCCTCGAAATCCTCTGTGTACCTCGACCCGAAGTCTGTGGACTCCCCTACTGTATGTCGTGTCCCCTGACTACGTAAAGGAAAACTGTCTTCCTTTTTGGTTCTAACGTACTAACCTTTAAATCACTGAATCCCTAAGGCTGAAGAAGGTTCAATATATGTAAAACATGTTGAACTCCCTTTAATAAAGTCCCTTTTAATAACTGGATAACGTTTATTCAAATCAGTATTTAACCTAAAGATTACCTGTAACATCTCCTTTTAAGACAAGATTTACCCTCATAACTTAACTTATAGTCAAGTCAACAAGTCAACGCAGACTGAGAAACACTGGGTTACCTGACGTCGTGCAGTCCCAAGGGACAGGTAGTGGTTGAGGACCTCGAACGAATTTGAGTACAGGTATCACAGCCACTACGGTAGGTTGGTAGAGTAGGAGACAGTAGGGGAAGAGGAGGACGGGAGTTAGAAAAGGTCATAGTCCCAGAAAAGGTTACACAGTCGAGAAGTGTAGTTCACCGGTTTCATACCCTCAAAGTCGAAGTCGTAGTCAGGAAGGTTACTTGTGGGTCCTGACTAGAGGAAATCCTACCTGACCAACCTAGAGGAACGTCAGGTTCCCTGAGAGTTCTCAGAAGAGGTTGTGGTGTGAAGTTTTCGTAGTTAAGAAGTCAAGAGTCGAAAGAAATATCAGGTCGAGAGTGTAGGTGTGTACTGATGATCGTTTTTGTATCGAAACTGATCTCCCTGGAAAAACCTATTTCGCAACGGAGACGAAAAATCATACGACAGATTCAACCAGTATTGAAAAGAAGGTTCCTCGTACGCAGAAAATTAAAGTACCGACGTCAGTGGCAGACGTCACTAAAACCTTGGGGGGGGTTTAGTTCAGAGAGTGACAAAGGTAACAAAGGGGTAGATAAACGGTACTTCACAACCCTGACCTACGGTACTAGAAACAAAAGACTTACAACTCGATATTCGGTTGAAAAAGTGAGAGGAGAAAGTGAAAGTAGTTCTCCGAGAAATTAAGGAGAAACGAAAGACGGAATTCCCACCACAGTAGACGTATAGACTACAGTAACTATAAAGAGGGCCGTTAGAACTAAGGTCGAACACGAAGTAGGTCGGACCGTAAAGCGTACTACATGAGACGTATATTCAAGTTTTTCATCCCACTGTTATATCTCTGAACTCCATGAGGAAAGGACTAAACCTTAGTCAGACAAAAAGGTACAGGTCAAGATTGACAACGAAGAACTGGACGGATGTCTAACTCTTTAGAGGGAGGACTCTTCCTCCGTCTAGTCCACCAGACCATAAGGGTAGAGAAAGTCTTAAAAGGCGTCAAACAATACTAGGTGTTTCGGTTTTCGAAACCGTTTCAGTTATTTCGTTTTCATCTACAAAAAGACATTGAGAGAACGAAAAAACTACTACGTCGTCTACAACCGTTAAACTGGAGACCAAGGAGATGGAAAAGATTAGGGTCGAACTTGTAGACCTTCAAATGCAAAGTACATGACAACTTCAGACCGAACCTATTAAAACTCGCAATGAAACGATGGTACACTCTACTCACGTTAACACGTCATCAAACTTGTAAAAAACCGTAACGGAAGGAAACCCTAACGTTACTTTTGACTGGAAAAGGTCAGGACACCGGTGATGACTCAAAAGGTTTAAACGACCGTATAACTCACGTTGTGAAAGTGTCGTAATAGAAAATCCTAAACTTCATCGAGTCGACCTTAAGGTACTGGGGGTGATCGAAACAAGCATCACTACGAAGGATTCCGGGTGAACTGAAGTGTAAGGTGCTACAGACCGAGATCCACTTACTAGTGTGGTAACACTAATAGACCCAGTACTTCTAGAAACTTATAGTGAATTTCGAAAAGGTTAGGATTCTAAGAGACTCTCGACTTATAGTCTTTCCTAAATCTACTCTAATTCGACGTAAAAGGTACCAGGGTCATTTGTTAAACTGTCGGGATCCTTACTTTGATCTCTTTTGACAACCACTCTGACCTGAACCCATCTTTAACAACACTGACTCCTCCTTCCCGTACCGTAATACACTGTGGTATCACTCGTCACCAATCTCTGACCTGAGTCTCAGTTCCGGATTACCTTCCCCTCACTTCGGTCTCTGACTACCCGACTTCTTATAAAGATCCTAAGACGAAAGTCAAAGTTATCGGAACTCGAAAAACCTTTTTTTATACAATGAACAATTCAACTTTTAATCAATTCTTAATGACAACCGTCGTGACATGATACATAGTTCTCGTAAAAATAATGACATTACCCACATCAACGTATCCTCACAAGTCACCCTAAAAGACATCAGTCTCATCAGAACTACACCCATGACTTATGAGGAGAGGGACCAGACCAATTCCTTCCCACTGAGTAGTTTCCTAAATACAGGATCGAAGGAAGTCGGGTGTGGCTACCAAAAGTAAGGGTGGAGAAACCTACGTCCGTAGGAGAGTTTGACCACTTTGAGAAATCTCCTTTAGACGAGTCCAGAGAGGGATCTTTTGGGAGACGTGAGAGGAGAGATTCCTGGTACCCTTGAAAGAGCGTGGGGAACACACGAGAGAGTTTCGACATCCTATCGGTGTATAAGACAGACACAATCCATACGACATGGTATTAGGAATTTAAAGGTGTCGATACCGTGAATTGCACTTAGTGTTCCTCCTCCTTCTGTAGGGTTATCAATACTCTTGACTGGATTTTAGTAGACCGACACATAGTGTTAATCCACAAACTATTATACATTACGTCGATGGTTTCTTTAAATTGTACCACGTTCAACCGATGTCAGATAATGTAATTTTATTTTATTTGAAATACGAAGTATATGTCACTATATATTTTGATTCCAAATAATCGGATCTTGTGAAAGTTATAAAGGGTGAGGTCATAAGAACGGACCTCTTAGGGTACCTGTTTCCTCGGACCACCCGATGTCAGGCACCCAGCGTTTCTCAGCCTGTGTTGACTCGTTGATTGTGTGTGTAAGATGTCTGAGTGATTTTCAGGGGTAAGAAGTAAGTCAATCCACGAGACTGGTATGGAACTTACTTTTCAAGTGTTGTCGTACTGTCTTTACCCCAAGAAAATAAGAAAAAAATTATATTTAAATAAACAAAATTAACCTCCAATTAATGAAATGTTATAACATAACCATGACCAAGAAAATAAGAATATCAATCGTAGTGTATAAGTCTTAAGGAAGATAATAGTTACTGTTCCATTTACCGTCTAATCCCTTAGTTCTGAGTCCAAAATAGAGATCTCCACTTTCTATCCATCTAAGAATATTGAAGAAGTAGGTTCCTACCCCTCACATAGAGTTTATAAGGTAGTAGAGTAGACAGTATTTACAACCGGACAAAGTGGTTGTTCTCGGTTAAAGATTCTGAATATGTGGTTTATAACTTCGGCATTCAAAGTCAACACTTCTGGGTACAGATTATATGTCCTCCTATTAACGGTTTCACAGTTATCAACTATTTGTGTCCTATTTTCTTCACGAATATTATCATTGGAGATCTCATACGTGGAAAAACTATACGATCGGCTGGCAAGACCTGACACGTCAGACTAAACCCGTGGACGGAGATCTGAAATTCAAAATTACTTGACGACCTTTATGTCATAGTGTGTCAGGTATGACTTCATAAGTCTTCAGGTAATATCAGTGACGATAGTTGAAGTTTGGAATGTTCACCAAGAGACCTCTGATGACAAACTTCAAGTTCCACGAAAAGGACACAAAAAGGGTAGTCACATTCTCCTTCCCTACTTGAGGTCAAAGACAAGAGTGGGTCTTCTGGAACGACATAAAGAGGTAGATCGGGGAACAGATATCTACAACCCCTCACATCTCACTTTCCATAACGGCATGTTGAAAACGACCTAATGTTCATATAATGTCTCCCATCAACTTTGGGTGTCTCCTTTACCTTGAATGTATCATTTCGTTAGTGATTAAAACAGACATGGACCTCGGTACGAAAGGATTCTGTCGACAAAAGACCGAGTCTTAGACCCAAATGAGAGTCTTAGAACCAAGAGTTACGTCAAACACATCACTTCCCACAGGAATCCTATTTCTTTCTTCTCTTTTCTTTTTTTTTATCTTTCTTTCTTTGGGAGGTGAGTGGGGTTGTGACACCCTTTACGTTCTCGGGTCAAGGGGTAAGGAGAACGATCTCACTTCTTAAAGGGGAGTCTAAAACCCATGGGTGATGTACTGACTGTGATGACGACGACGGGATCGTAACGGTAAAACTCCGACTCCGACCGGAGTCCCTCCCGGTTCTCTAAATTTTTCTTTGTCTCTCCTTTGCCTCCCCTAGAGACCAATGGGTAGTCGTACGTCTCCTGGAGCAAAGATCAACAGACCGAACTCTATCTCACAAAAAAAAAAGACCCCAAAGGTGACAAGTACGGACAACGTGTCAAGGTCCTGGACCGGGTGAAAACCCACTTTTGGACCTCTATTTACTCCTAAATACGAAGACCGGTAAAAAGTACAAAACTGAAAAGAAGACTCAATAAAAAGATGAGAAATTAAAAGTCTCAAAAGTCCATCAACCAAAAACATAAAAGAGTTTCACATACCAGCATCAGACAATCCTCTCTATCAGGTATGATCCGAATGAGGTAGAACCAACCATGACCTTTATTCGTGTTAAAGAAGATCTTACAATTAACGATATCTCTTGACCATCACATTTGTGACCCTCAACAAGGGGAGGTGAAAAAAAACATTACATCCAATGACTAACTTCGTAGATAAAATTTCTCTGTAGGTGAAGTTTCTGTCCAGAGAGAGAGAAGATAGAGACCTTATGTCATTTACGACGATCGGCATTCTACTCACTTCTAGACCCGTTGGAGGGGGATGAATCCGAGAAATCAAAATTTCTAGAATTAACTAAACCTATTGACTGTCAACCCGTTGAACAAAAAAGAGAATGTTTAGAAATTTAGGGGTGAGAATAAAGAATTTAAATGGTGACTTCTTACTCGGGAACTTAAGGAACCGGGTAGGAACTGGGGTTATTTTCGTCTTGGGGTCCGAGGATACGTCGTAAAGTGTGAAAGAAAGATACTGAGTGTCTTCTGAATGTCGTCCCTTTCGTCTTAATTCCCCATCTGTCCTTCATTCTCAAAAGAAAGACACCAAGAATCTGAAAAACAACGAAGTCTCTTGGACTGAGACATCGGATCCTTAGATGTCGAAATAATTGATATAGGAGTAATAAGACTTTGTCTAGTAAGATCTTCGTTTGACTTAAGGTATGACGAAGAGACCGTCATACTATTTTCAACTGGTATACGACTTAATACAAACTTCAACTTAAAAAAACAAAACAAAACACTACAATTGTCGTAGTGTAGTATAGAGTCTCGTGTTCTTTACTGGGTTTGTCGGAGACGTAAACACAATCGGAAAGTGTAATTGAGAGACATAAAACAAATCACCCTTGGTGCAGAGGTATCCTTTACTGTTGGAAAATCTCCAGTGAGAGAAACTAAACCCCTGTTATATGGAAAACGAGGATTACAGTATAGGTAACGACAATAATCGTCAAAGAGTCAAGAAAAACGAATGGGGACAGTGGTCGAAGTGAGATGACAACGTTCACAAACTCTAAGACTACACTAAATAGTAGAGGAAGATATTTAAGTGATAAGTCGAAAACAAGACCAAATTTCCTGTCTCGTATCTAGTCCGAAGGGACCACCGAGTCTACTATTTCGAAGACAGACGTCACGTCCTCTGGGCCCAAGTTAGGGACCCAACCCTTCTAGGGGACCTCTTCCTTTACCGTCGGGTGAGGTCATAAGAACGGACCTTTTAGGGTACCTGCCTCCTCGGACCATTCGATGACAGGTACCCCAACGTTTCTCAGCCTGTGCTGACTCACTGAAGTGAAGTGAAGTGAAGTATCTAGTCCTCAGTCCTCTGGACAGACCACAGACAGTACCAATTCCACTGAAAACAAGAAACTCAGTTGTCTATGCTCGACGACAAAATGTTTTACTGTAATCATCAGTAAAGTTCTTAAAATAAGAAAACCAGATCCCGAAGGAACCACCGAGACTGTCATTCGTTAGACGGACGTTTCGTTCTCTGGGACCTAGCCCTTCTAGGGGACCTTTCCCTTACCGTTGGGTGAGGTCATAAGAACGGACCTCTTCAGTTACCTGTCTCCTTGGACCGTCCCATGTCAGGTGCTCCAGAATTTATCTCAGTCTGTGTTAACGACGATTCAGTGAAGTCAGCACAGGCTGAGATACACTGGGGTCTCTGCCGTCGGGTGGTCCAAGGGGGTAGGGACCCTAAGAGGTCTGTTCCTGTGACCTCACCCAACGGTAAAGGAAGAAGTTACGTACTTTCACTTTTCACTTTTCACTTTCACTTCAGCGAGTCAGCATAGGTTGAGATGTGCTGGGGTACTTGACGTTGGGTGGTCCGAGGAGGTAGGTACCCTAAAAGGTCCGTTCTCATGACCTCACTCCACGGTAGCGGAAGTTACTGATTGTTAAAGGGAAATCAGAACAGATGATTTAATAAAAGAAAATCAGATTAGATGGGAATCCACCGTGATCACCAGTTCTTAGGTGGACGGTTATGTCCTCTGTGTTTTCTGAGTTCAAGCTAGGGACCCAGACCTTATAGAGGACCTCCTCCCTTACCGTTAGGTGAGGTCGTAAGAATGGACCTCTTGGGGTCTCCTCGGGACCTGTCTCCTCGGACCGGTCGACACCAGGTTTCCCACCACTTCTCAACCTGTACTGGCTTCGTTGGATCGTATGGGACAAAAATAAGGAACAATAGAGATCGGGATTTCAATCAACCTTATTTTTCTGGGATTAATACTATTGTTTGGTTTTCATGAAGGTTCCACAGTGATAAAACTCGTGTAAACGATGACCTACCATTTACATCGAATTAAAGATCTAGATCCTTAAATAGTAATACAATCCTAAGAAAATTCCAAGTTGTCGGTCTACCGTTCTAACAATCCTTAAACCGGTTCACTTTAAGATAAAACTCCAGATAATATAAATCAAAAGTACGAAACTCCAATTAATTGGGGGGAGACTTCGAGAAAAGATTATGGAGGTTTAAGTGGACCGTGGTATTTATGTCGACGACTCTGTCGGGTGGATTCGTATCGTATAGTATTTGAGGACCGTCCTCCGTGATAGGGGAGAGGGACCGTCGGAATCGTTTGTCGCACAAGGCGCGCCACGAGTGGTTCGTGGACATCCTTCCAACTTAACTATTCGTCTTAGGAACAGGGGATATTAGAAATCAACTGTCACACAGGGATACCGTGAATCCTTCGTGAACCTTCAAACTCAGTAGAGACAAAACGACTTCCTTGAGTAAAACTCTCGTTATTCATAAGGTAGGAATAGAGTACTTTGTTTCTAAGTTTTATCCCTTTACCTTTGAAGTTACAGACCCATGCCGTCTGTTTTTTTTTTCATTTGATAAAAAGAGAGGTAAAAATTTACCACGTATACTCAAACTTGTAACGTTTTCGTCAATTCTTTTAACGAACATCTTTTAGTCTCTTTGACATTATCGATCTCCCCTTTCGTAAACAACATCAAGTAGTCAAAGTGTTTTGTAAAACTCTAAAGGAAGTAAAGTGAATATCCTAAAAATTATAGTTGTTAAAAAGAACTCTTTAAGAATATAACTTCGACGATAGTCCTATTTAGGACTATTCTTAAGTGACTTTTATTCCAATCCGTCAAGTAAAACCCCAATAATCATATTAATATATTGTAGCTTAAAGTCAAGAGAAAACACTCACCACTAAGAAACCGAACCTACCAATAAAAACTTGACGTGTTGTTCTATTTTCAAGATTTAAACTCCTTAACAGTTACGTAAAATTCTTTTTTACGAAACCTATCTATAATCGACTACTAAGTAACTAAGGTCTTTATGGATTTAGAACTTTATAAGTCTATAATGATCTTAAAAAATAACCAGTTGATTTGACAAGTAAACAGAACGTTTTATTTCCTTTTAAATTATTGAATCCATACTTGATTATGAAATTACTTTGTTATAACGGGTTCTAAAGATGTATATGTTACATAACTTTATTCCTATCGAGATAGACGATAATTAAATTTGTTATTAATGATACATGGTATCGTGTACCGTGGGAAGTTTTTGACTCAAAATGATAACTGTAAAGTAGTCACCTCTCGTTGTATAATCCAAACTTTTTCACCGTATCTTGAAGACCAAAGGTCGAATCTCATGTTATTCGAATCTCCAGGGATCAGACAGAATTAACAAGTCAAACAGGAGTCGACTTGTTTGCCTTTTTAGTAATAAAGAACAATCCAGGTCTTCTTTTCACTTCAGTGTCTCGTTTGATGTCAGGGACTTCTCTGTCAGTGTCGAATGACCTCGTATTTAAACTCGTTTTTGGAAACGTCTTTGTTCACAACCCCATCCTTTTGAACTTGATATTAACGATTCAACGATGTCCGTGTCACCCCTGTTCAAACTCTCAATTTTTGAGGTCCCTTTGTGTCAGTATTCCAAGGAGATAAAACGTTAAAGATGACCGTTCTCAAGTTGAACCAAAAGTATCATTTAAAACTTACTTTTAGAGGACCACGAAGTCATTCCTTCTCACCTTTTCTTGATAAGTCTTTTCATAGTCTTGTAAAACGAAAAGAAATATTCTGGACGAAAGTCCACTTTGATAAAATAGTTTAGTTTTTGTCCATCCCAAAATAGTCTCTGATTGAATGGACCCCTTTTCTTTATAGGTTAAGGTCGGGGGAGATCGGAAAATTGAGGTGGAATTCTTTGTTGACACTTTAAGTGTTGGGTCCCGGTCTCTAAGTGGTTTCAGACTCTGTGTTAGTATTCTGATGTCCCGTAAAAGGGAGGGTGGAATGGTGATGTAGGGATTTCCAGAAAATAGTTGATACAGTACAGATATAAAGTTGTCTTTGAATGCTCCGTATGATTGTCTTTTTTTAAGTCAACCTTCTCCGACTCGTTCGTCGTCTTTATCTCAAACCCTCCCGAAACACCTGTTCTAACACCCCCTCTTCCTGGGACTTGAATAGAGGAGAGTACTCGTGTGGTTTTAGTGTTGATTGACGACTTCTTCGTAACTATTTTTACTGATATTGGATGGTTTCTATATAAGATGTAGGTTTCTTTCTTTCTTCTTTGGTTTTGTTCTACTAGCTTCCCCGTGTAAGTGCTATATTGGTTAGGGTATGTGGGACCTACCGACCGGGTATTCGACCTCTTTTCATATAATGTCTTTAAGAGGGTAATTCCTCACTCTCAAGACTTGGGATACAGTTCGAGTAGTCGGACCCTCATGCGTGCCCCTCCTCCTTGGTGCCCTCGTGAACCAAAACTTCCGGTTGTCTTGAACTAGAACCTTAAGGCATCCTGACCCCCTTTGTGAGACGAGAACCTCCCGTGTGTGTTCCTGAGTACGTATGGTCCTGGGTCCCGTTTTCGTCACTAAAATATCTTCGGACCTGATATGGATGGACAACTAGAACCTTCCAGAAGACCCCTTTCCCGACCGACACCGAGTGAGACTCTTGTGTCTGTGACCACCGTCTCCATAGTCCCTCATAAGTGACCACAGTCAAGAAGACCTCCGACTGTAAAACCGTGGTTCTTGACCGAGGTGGGTTGTCGGATATCCGAGGTCCTGAGTCCGGTTTGTTGGTTATCTCGTCCTTGTATCGGGGTAGGTATTCGGCTGGAGTTCTAAAGGACTCGGGCGCCGGTGGTGATCTGTGTTGGGAGTTGTGTCGAGACGGGTGGTCTCCTAGTTCTGTTCGAGGTGGGTGGTCACCTGCCCGTGGTAGGGCAGGATGGTTCTTCGGACGTGTTAAAAGATCAAGTCGGAATGGGTGATCCCCCATCTGTATCCTACGTTCCTTTAATATTGGTACGTCGGACACCTTGACTCAGGTGTTTATATTTTTAAATCTGTTTTACACTGTCGTCTCCTTACACGAGGTTTAATTTCTTGTTCTATAATTATTTTCGGGTCTTTGTTGATTCCCTTCGACCTTTACCGTTGGATGGACTCTTTCTTAAGTTTCGTCACTACTACTTGACTCAATCAAATATTTCCACTTGGTTCTTGAACCCTTTTCTTACCTACACGTCTTGTTCTTCAATGTTCTTCGAAAATTACTTGTGTTTTATATTTCTTATTGGTCCCAACTTCTTTTATTATTGACTTTACTTTTTATGTGAACCTCATTAGTTTTTGTCTTATTTACTTCGACTTCTTGTCTATTCACTTGATCTTTTGTCTTACCACCTTTAGTGACGATACTTTCTCTTATTTCTTATTTTTATTTACTCCTGACAAATCTCTGTAGACCCTGTTATAGTTTACGTGGTGAACGATATCTCAAGGGTCCTCCTTTTCTCTCTCTGTTTTCCGGACCCTTTCATAAACTTCTCTATTGTAATCGACTTGTGAAAGGATTATACCGTTCTTTTGTCAGTAGTTTCATATCCTTCGACCCTCTCAGTGTGTATCATAATTGAGTTCCTCCTTGTACGACTCTATATATCATGAGTTTGACTGTTACTAACTTCTATATTTGTTTTACGACTTTCGTAGTTCCCTTTTCTTTGTTCATCGTATGTTGTCTTAGAGGTATTCCAATAGTTGACTAAAAATCGTCTTTGAGATGTCCGGTCTCCCTTACAGTGTTCCCTAGTTATGTTCTTCTTCTATAATTACATTGTCGACATTCATATATACGTAGTCGTGTTCTCGTTGAGTCAATAATCCGTTTACAATTTACTTTATTTTCCTCTTTAACTGTAATTGTGTTATCACGTCTTGAAATTGTAGGTGATTGTAATTCACTCTCTTTTTAGTCATTCTTTGGTGTCCGAAACGTACTGTATAATCCAGGTTACCTAAATTAGTTATAAATATCTCGTAAGGTAGACTTTCGTCAACCTACGTATAAGAAAAGCTCACGTGTACCTTGTAAAAGGTCCTATCTAATGTACCACTTGGTGTCTCGTCCGAAATCATTTAAATTTCTTTTAACTTTAGTATAGTTCGTATAAAAGTCTGGTGTTTCGATACTCTAATCTTTAGTTAATGTTCTTTTTACAACTTTTTTCGGTGTTTGTGTACCTCCGATTTGTTATACGATAATTTGTCGGTTATCTCGAAACTTCTTTAGTTCCTTCTTTGACTTTTCACAGATCTCTGTTTACTTTTACCTTTGTGATACTAAGGTTTGGATACCCTCCGTCGTGTTCATGAAGTTCTCCCTTCAAGAATCGTTGTGTTCGAATGTAGTCTGTCGTTCCTCTTAGAGTTTATTTGTTAGATTGGAATTTAGATTTCATCCGTCTCTTTCTTGTTTGTTTTAGGTTTCAACGACTTTCCTTTCTATATTTTTAGTCTCGTCTTTATTTGCTTTATCTTTGTCGTTTTTTGTAGATACTTTGATTTACGACTAAGAAACTTTTATATGTGTTTTCACTATTTGGAAATCGGTCTGAGTAGTTCTTTTTCTTTTCCTCTCCTAAGATTAGTTATTTTAATATTTACTTTTTCTTCAATGTTACTTTATGTTAAGTAACTTTATGTGTCTTTATGTTTCTAGTGTCTTTATGTTTCCTGGCATTCTCTGATGATGTTCGTTGATATGGTTATTTTACCTGTTAGATCTTCTTTCTTTGTTTAACAAAAATTTTCAAGTAAGAAGAATCTGACTCTTCCCCCTGCATCCTTTGTACTTGTCTAGTTAATGGTTATGACTTTAACTTAGACACAACTTTTTTTGAGAGGTGACTGTTTTCACGTCCTGGTTCACCGAATTGCTCATTTAAGATGGTTTGTAAATCTTTTCTCAATTGTGTATGTGAAGAGTTTGATAAGCTTTTTTAATGTCTCTTTCCTTTTGGAAGGCTGACTCAGATAATTTGGTGGTAGTCAAACTGTGGTTTTGTCTGTCTCTATAGTGTTTTTTCTTTTAATGTCCGGTAATAATGACTGCTTGTATCTGTGTTTTAAAGAGTCGTTTTGTCATCGTTTAGTTTAGGTCACTATGTAGCTTTTACAGTATGTGGTACTAGTTCACCCTAAAGAAGGTCCCTACGTTCCTCAAAAAACCATAGGTGTTTTGTTGGTTACACTACGTGGTGTAATTGTTTAACTTCTTATTTTTACTATACTAGCAGAATTATCTACGTCTTTTTCGAAAACTATTTTAAGTTGTTAGTAATTACTATTTTTCAGAGGTCTTCTATGAGTATCTCCCTTGGGTGGAGTTGTGTTATTTTCGGTATATACTGTTTGGGTGTCGATCGTAGTGTGAGTCACCACTTTTTGACTTTCGTAAAGAGATTTTAGTTTTTATTCTGTTCCTACGGGTGAGATCTGTGAAGATAAGTTGTCTCAAAACTTTCAGGATCGGTGTCGTTAGTTTCTTCCATTTCTTTATTTTTTCTTAGGTTTAACCTTTTCCTTAAGACTTTGAGAGTAACAAATATCTACTGTTCTTATCTTTACTGATATGTGTCTTTTAGGATTTCTACGATACTCTTTTGGTGATCACGAGTAATCACTTAAGTCATTTCAACGTCTCATGTTTTAATTATGGGCCTTTAGACTACCTAAGGATATGTGATTGTTAGTCACAATCACTTCATGTCTTTCTCTTTAATTCTGTTGTTAGGGTAAAGGGTGGTATAGTTTGTACTGTTTTATTGATCGTTATTCGATGGATTCGTCGTTTTATGGACATGGGACTTCTGACATTCTGTGGTCACTTTCTTTAGTATCTACCGTTTTAGTCTACCTACACAAGAACCTGATCTTTTCAGTTATAACAGTTTTACTAATATGATGGGGTTCGTTAAAGGTCTAAATTACGGGAGGAAAAATTTAATGGTTACCGTAAAAAGTGTTTTGATCTTGTTTTTTCTTTTTAATTTGAAACATAAATTTTTCTTTTTGATTCTAGTGTCGTAGACCAAGGTAGTGAAGTACCGTTTATGTTTCCCTTTTTTCACCTTTGTCACTGTCTAAAATAAAACGCCCGAGGTTTTAGTTCGTTCTCTCAAGGTCTCTTTGTAGATAAAGACGGAATCACTGATACGGTTTCGGAAACTGACACACCTAGTGTTATTTGACACCTTTTAAGACTTTCTCTACCCTTATGGTCTGGTGGACTGGACGGAGAACTCTTTGAACATACGTCCAGTCCTTCGTTGTCAATCTTGACCCGTACCTTGTTGTCTGACCAAGGTTTATCCTTTTCCTCATACAGTTCCGACATATAACAGTGGGACGAATAAATTGAAGATACGTCTCATGTAGTACTCTTTGAGACCTGACCTTCTTTGTGTTCGACCTTAGTTCTAACGGCCCTCTTTATAGTTAGTGGAGTCTATACGTCTATTGTGGTGGGAATACCGTCTTTCACTTCTCCTTGCTTTTTCGGAGAATTACTTTCTCTTTCTCCTCTCACTTTTTCAACCGAATTTCGAGTTGTAAGTCTTTTGCTTCTGTTACCGTAGACCAGGGTACTGAAGTACCCTTTATCTACCCCTTTGTCACCTTTGACAGTCTGAAATAAAAAACCCGAGGTTTTAGGGACGTCTACCACTGACGTCGGTGCTTTAATTTTCTGTGAATGAAGAACCTTCTTTTCAATACTAGTTAGATCTATCGTATAAGTTTTCGTCTCTGTAATGAAACGGCTGATTCCAGGCAGATCAGTTCCGATACCAAAAAGGTCACTAGTACATACCTACACTCTCAACCTGACACTTCTTCCGACTCGTGGCTTTTTAACTACGAAAACTTCACACCACAACCTTTTCTGAGAACTCTCAGGGAACCTGACGTTCCTCTAGGTTGATCAGGTAAGACTTCCTCTAGTCGGGACACTAAAGAAACCTTCCTTACTACGATTTCGACTTCGAGGTCATGAAACCGGTGGAGTACGCTTCTCAACTGAGTAACCCTTTCTGAGACTACGACCCTCCCTAACCCCCGTCCTCCTCTTCCCCTGTTGTCTCCTACTTTACCGACCTACCGTAGTGACTGAGTTACCTACACTCAGACTCACTGGAGGCCCTCAACCACTACCTGTCCCTCCGGACCGTACGACGTTAAGTACCCCAGGGTTTCTCAGCCTGTACTGACTCGCTGACTTGACTTGACTTGACTTTTTAGGGACACATACCACTGACGTCGGAACTTTAGTTTTCTGCGAACGAGGAACCTTCCTTTCGATACTGTTTGGATCTCTCGTATAATTTTTCGTCTCTCTAATGAAACGACTGTTTCCAGATATATCAGTTTCAATACCACGAAGGTCAACAGTACATGTCTACTGTACTTCTCAACATGGAATTTCTTGCGACTCGGAATTTCTTAACGATGAAAACTTAACACCGTGAGAAGAAGTTCTGAGAACCATCAGGGAACCTGACGTTCTTCTAGTTTAGTCAGTTAGGATTTCCTTTAGTTGGGATTCACAAGTAACCTTCCTGACAACAACTTTGACTTCGAGGTTAAAAAACCGGTGAACTACGTTTCTCGACTGAGTAACCTTTTCTAAGACTACTATTCTTTCTTACTTTCTTTTCCTCTTCCCCGACTGTCTCCAACTCTACCAATCTTTCGTAGTGACTGATTTAGTTATACTTAGACTCGTTTGAGGTTCTCTATCACCTCCTGTTTCCTCGGACAAGGATGTCAGATACACCAATATTTCTCAACTCGTTATTGTTGTTGTAATTTGTGTTTTCTGGGACTTATTCGTTTTGTTAGAACTCTTCCTTCTTGTTTCGACCTCCTTAGTCCGAGGAACTGAAGTCCCTTATAATGTTTCGACGACGACGACGACGATTCAGCGAAGTCAGTACAGGCTGAGACACGTTGGGGTATCTACCGTCGGGTGGTCCGAGGGGGTAGGGACCCTAAGAGGTCTGTTCCTGTGACCTCAGCCAACGGTAAAGGAAGAGGTTACGTACTTTCACTTTTCACTTTCACTTCAGCGAGTCAACACAGGCTGAGAAGTGGTGGGGTACCTGACGTCGGATGGTCCGAGGAGGCAGGTACCCTAAAAGGTCCGTTCTCATGACCTCACCCCACGGTAACGGAAGAGGTATAATGTTTCGTTATCAATAGTTTTGTCATACCATGATCGTGTTTTTGTCTGTATCTAGTCATCTTGTCCTATCTCTTGGCCTTTATTTGGACAAGTGGATACCAGTTAATTAGATGTTGTTTCCTCCATTCTTATATGTTACCTCTTTTCTGTCAAAGAAGTTATTCACCACGACCCTTTTGACCTGTCGCAGTCCATTTTCTTACTTTAATCTTGTAGGAGGTTGTAGTATGTGTTTTATTTTACCTAATTTTTAGATTTATATCCCAACCTATGATATTTTGTGTATCTCCTTTTGTGTCCATCTTTTATCACCTTTACTTTCGTTATTATATGTTCACGTTGGATTGATTAGAATTTTCGAGAAATGTCGTTTCTTTTAGTAGTTGTTTTACTTTTATGTGGAATGATTTACCCTCTTTTAGTACAAACTATTCCTCAATTATAGGTTTAATATATTTATTGAATAAGTTGAAAAACAAAAACAAATAGTTTTTTGTTTTTCCGACTAATTTTTTACCAGACTTGTATACTTATATGTAAAAAGGTTTCTTCTGTATTTTTACCGGTTGTCCATGTACCTTTCCACGATTACTATTCCCTTTACGTTGAGTTTTCGTATTATTTCCGAAGGGACCACCGAGTCGACCGTTTCTTAGACGGACGTTTACGACCTCTGGACCCAAGTTAGAGACCCAACCGTTCTAGGGTACCTCTTCCCGTACCGATGGGTGAGGCCATAAGACCGGACCTCTTAAATTATGTGACGTATAAGACACCCCAGTGTTTCTCAACCTGTGCTGACTCGCTGAAAGTGAAAAGTGAAAGTTTGATAGTATATGGATCAATCTTACTGGTAGTACTTTTTCTACTCCACTTTTGACAACCACTCCTACACCTCTTTTCCATTGCACACGTGATGACTACCCTTACTTCAACCACGTCGATGGTACGTTTTGTCATACCTCTGATGAGTTTTTTAATTTTCGTCTTGATGACATACTAGGTCGTTAAGGTGAAGACCCGTAAATAGACTTCCTTCATTTTAGTGACAGAACTTTTTTATAACCGTAAGGACACAAATGACGTCATAATAAATTTCTCAGGTCAGCACTTTTATTGAACGCAGGTTACTCCCTACTTACCTATTTCTTTTATACTGTACGTATATGTTCACTTGTAATGAATCGTAATTTTTCCTTCGTTCAGAACGGTAAATACTGTTGTACCTACCTGGAAGTCCCGTAATACGATTCACTTTTTTTCATCCTACTCTTTCTGCTTATAACACACTGAAGTGAAGGTACATTTTAGATTTGTTTTGCTATGTTTGTCGTTTGGTTTGACTTCCCTTTTTCTCGTGCACTAATATCAACGACTTCCACCCCCAGCCCTTATGCACCCACTTTACCCACTTGCACTACTTTGCCGAGTTTGAAGGTCAATATTCTAGTTACAAATCTCTGCATTACATGTCGTACTACTGATGTCAATTATTGTGACATGATCCATCAAATTTCAACGGTTCTCTACTCTAGAATTTACAAAAAGTAGTGCACCTTTTTTTTAATATTGATATAACCCCTACCTACAATCTATTTGAATGATATCATTTGTAAAGTGTTTTATATGTATTCAATTTATTAAAACAACATATGGATTTTGATTATGTTATAATATATAGTCAATTTTATATTCCACGGAGGCAAACCAACATGTATATTTTGAAAACAATACTTTTATCAGTTCCGATACTAAAAAGGTCATCAGTACATACCTACACTCTCAACCTGACACTTCTTCCGACTCGCGGCTTCTTAACTACGAAAACTTGACACCACAACCTCTTCTGAGAACTCTCAGGGTACCTAACGTTCCTCTAGGTTGGTCAGGTAAGACTTCCTCTAGTCAAGACCCACAAGAAACCTTCCTGACTACGACTTCGACTTTGAGGTCATGAAACCGGTGGAGTACGCTTCTCGACTGAGCAGCCTTCTCTGAGACTACGACTCTCCTTAACCCCCGTCCTCCTCTTCCCCTACGGTCTCCTACTCTACCGACCTACCGTAGTGACTGAGCTACCTACACTCAAACTCACTGGAGGCCCTCAACCACTACCTGTCCCTCCGGACCGCACGACGTCAGCTCAGCCTGTGCTGACTCGCTGACTTGACTTGATACTTTTTGCACCTATATTCTTGGTTTCCGTACGTATAGTCGTGTATAATTACTATTAATAAACGTAAAGAGACTACTGAAATACACCTTATAATAATAACCATACGAAGGGACCACCGAGCCACCACTTCTTAGACGAACGGTTACGTCCTCTGTGTCCGAACTAGGGACCCACCCCTTCTAGGGACTTCTTCCTTTGCCGTTGGGTGAGGTCATAAGAACGGACCCTTTAGGGTGCCCGTCTCCTCCGACCATCCGATGTCAGATACACCAACGTTTCTCAACCTGTGTTGAATCACTGACTCGTACTACTGTAATACACCTCATAGTAAAGTACATGAGTATATAATAGACATATAGAAGAAACCACTCCACGGACAATTCCAGAAAATAGGTAAAAAGTTAACTTAATAAATAAAAGAATAACGACTCAAAATTCTTAAGAAATATATCAAACCTATTCAAGAAAAGGTCTATAAATGAAACGTTTATAAAAACGGAACGGACATTGAACAGAAAATTAAGAGAACGTCTCGGTTTCAAAATTTAAAATTACATCGAGTCGAATAATTAATAAAGAAAGTACCTAACACGGAAACCACATTAATAACGTCAAATTTAGTGTCTGATATATTTATTATTTCGTACTAAATAATACGAAAAATACATATAGAACTTTGTTTTTAAATTTTTGTGTCTTATTTTTAAAATATTATAAAGTAATGGTAATTCTTTTCCCAATAACTTGAACTGACGAAAAAAAAGACTTTATTCATAAGAAAGTCTAACTGCTGTACTTGTAAAATAAAGTACGTAGTAAAATTATTTTTGTTTTTTTAAGACCTCACGACTTCAACAATACGTAATAAATTAACATTACTTTTAATGTTACGTCTTGAGTTGTACGATATAAGATCCATCATAAGATCAAAACACTATTAGTGTATATCTTAGAGAAGTTTTTTATATTCATTGGTATTTCTATAAACAGTAGACAGTGTTTTCGTATATTTAGTATATTCAGTAATCGAACCAAAGAACACAAAGGAACTTTATCCGTTTTTTGAATTGACTTAACGAAGTGTGTGAATTTTAAACAGTAAAACTGTTTAGAAAGACTTTTTAATAGAACATCAAATTCGTAAATAAAGAAAAGGACAAAAGTACCGACTCTATTATCAAAAGCCATTATTTAATCCCCTGTTAAGTCAAGTCAAGTCAGCGAATCAGCACAGACTGAGAAACGCTGGGGTACTTATCGTCGTGCGGTCCGGAGGGACAGGTAGTGGTTGAGGACCTCAGGTGGGTTTGGGTACAGGTAACTCAGCCACTACGGTAGGTTGGTAGAGTAGGAGACAGCAGAGGAAGAGGAGGACGGAAGTTAGAAAGGGTCGTAGTCTCAGAAAAGTTTACTCAGTAGAGAAACGTAGTCCACCGGTTTCATAACCTCAAAGTCGAAGTCGTAGTCAAGAAGGTTACTTATAAGTCCTGACTAAAGAAAGGAACGTCAGGTTCCCTGAGAGTTCTCAGAAGAGGTTGTGGTGTCAAGTTTTCGTAGTTAAGAAGCCGTGAGAATCACGAAAGAAATATTCGGCTGAGAGTGTAGGTATGTACTGGTGACCTTTTTTGGTATCGGAACTAGTCCGTCTTGAAACAATTGTTTCATTACAGAGACGAAAAATTATACGACAGATCAAACCAGCATTGACAGGAAGATTCCTCATTCGTAGAAAATCAAAGTACCGACGTTAGTACTAGACGTTACTAAAACCTCGGGTCTTTTTGTCAGTCGGTCACAAAGGTGACAAAGGGGTAGATAAACGGTACTTCACTACCCTGGTCTACGGTACTAGAATCAAAAGACTTACAACTCGAAATTCGGTTGAAAAAGTTAGAGGTAAAAGTGAAAGTAGTTCTCCGAGAAATCAAGAAGAAGTGAAAGACGGTATTCCCACCACAGTAGACGTATAGACTCCAATAACTATAAAGAGGGCCGTTAGAACTAAGGTCGAACACGAAGAGGGTCGGGTCGTAAAGAGTACTACATGAGACGTATATTCAATTTATTCGTGCCACTGTTATATGTCAGAACTGCATGAAGAATCCTTTTATTTTAAACTGACACGAAACATTTACAAATCGTAGAACACTCTTCTTAATTATGTCTCGAGACCGTTGAATTTTGACCCATGACTGACACTAATTCCGGACAGAACGTCTCAAATTTAAAATTTAAAATAAACGGAAGGTTTATTCGTATATACATATATATGATATGTGTATCAAATCTCATGTAGTATGAGTTCTAATATTAAGAGACATTTTAATACCTTAACCTTGGTTTCGTTTCTATTCCCTTTATGGACCCTGTTTTTGTAAAAGACGTAGTGAGGTCACATTGACGAGACCACTTCTACTGACTACTCGAAGTATGGACACCCGGGTCACCAGTCAGATATCAGAAGCAAAGACAGCTCGAGAAGTGTCACAAATGTGAGAGACGAGAACTTTGTGAAAGAGACACACTACGTATTATAAGAGACCCAAATAGAAGACAGAGTGTGTGGTCTAGAAAAGTCATAAAAGTAAAAAAGATAGAATAAGATATAGATAGATAGTTATAGATAGTAAACGACATAAGTTTTATATGACTAAATTTACAATTGGAGTAGACTCTTTAAAGAAGTGTCACTACAAATCTGACTATAAACTGTTTTTAGACCTAATAAACCAGATCGGTTCAAATGAATATTGTAATTGGTAGGTTATGTGATATTTACTATATGATACAAGTAACCTTCCTGACTACGACTTCGACTTCGAGGTTATGAAACCGGTGGACTACACTACTCATTTGAGTAACCTTTTCTGGGACTACGACCCTTTCTAACCTCCGTTTTCCTCTTTCCTCGTCGTCTCCCCTTTTATCAATTTGTCGTAGGGGCTGAGTTACCTGTACTTAGACTCGACTGAGATCCTCTGGGACTCGAACCACACGATGTTAGGTACCCCACCGTTTGTCAGCCTGTACTGAGTCCCTGACGTATTATCACTGGTTGTGATGTATAGACACATGGATGGAGTCTTGGGGACACAGACAAAGACTATCTCCAAAATAAGGTATGTATAACCTCAGAAAGAACTTAGGACATAAAGAGAGCGTGACTTGTAGGTGCCTCATGAAACTGGGATGAAAATAACACATAAGACGTGTTTCACTATATATCTCAGCACCATATATATATATGGTAGTAGAGAACAGACCTTTGACATTATAGGAGAATTGATCAGAACAAAGGAGATTTTGGACAAAACGTTTTGACGTCGGTGACATTGAGATTTCTTTACTTTATAATACAGGATAAGTTAGGAAATTTTAACTTTTAAAACGGTACCCGTGTAAGAACGATCAGACTAGAGATTATCGGAGAGATCGGAAAGTTTAAGAGGTAGGGACGTCCGGAGGAACTATAAGGAGCATTTGTGTTTCTATAAGGAACTTCTTTGTTTCTGTGTGGGAAGGGTCTCTGAAACGTGGACAATAACGGTCGCCGAACTTGAGAGAAGGGACACACAAGGACACCAGACGTGGGAGTCGGGGAGTCCAAAAACTACTGGACTGGTGGGGTAGATTTCGTCATGAGGGACTATCAGTGACAGAGAACTGGAAGGAGTAGAAAAACTAAAACACGGAGAGTAGGAAAGTATCAAATGGTCGGTAGTGTCTAGACTAACTAGAAAAGTTGGAGACTTTACGGAAAATTTCACTTATAATACATATTACCTCGTCGTAATTGGGATTTTAGTATATTCTAAAATGTAAAATGGGGCGAGTTTGAGAATAAAGATCGACTGTAATAAACTAGATTAAAACACAAATAAATAACAACAGAAAGACGGAGTGATCTTACGTTCGAGTCACTTCAGTCTGAATTAGACAGAAATTAAGGGTCTCGGATATTATCACAGACGTGTCTCATGCACAAGTCATCACTTATTCGTTCAGTTCAGAATGTCGTCAGTTATCTGTAACTAGGTGACGACTGGTCAGGTGTCTCATTATTGGAGGAAATTTTTTAGTTTTGGTTTAAAAGACTACCTTTCTCGGTAAATTCCACTTTTTTTTTAGACATTTATTAGGAAACACAACTAAACACGTTGTGTAGACAAGACATGTGAGGAATAAATGTTTCGGGTCAATACCTACAACGTATTTTTTCACTCTTGTTTTAATTTATTCCTTAAATAACACTCATTTCATAGATACATATATTAAAACCTATTACCTTTTTAAATCTTAGGGTTTATTTGAATTTTTGAAAATAAAACAAAAATGATTTCGAAATTCGGTTCCTAAAGAAAAGATTGGTTTATATGAGAAAGGTGTGTGAAGTCAATTATACCACAGGAGGACGACGACGACGATTCAGCGAAGTCAGTACAGACTGAGACACGCTGGGGTATCTGCCGTCGGTAGTCGGACATTAATACCCTCTTCGAGACAAAGTCTCTCAAACGACAGTACCCTTCGACTCTTTACTCTTCTTGTCTCTTCTATATCCTAGTTCCGTAATTTTTTATAATTAACAAAATCGTATAAAAGTACAACCACCCTTACTGTCTCCCCTTTAGATGGAACACTCGTGTGATATTACAGTAAAGGATAAAATCCCTACACAAGGGACCACCGAGTCTGCATTTCTTAGATGGACATTACGTCCTCTGGACCCAAACTAGGGACCCAGTCCTTATAGGGGACATCATCCTTTACCGTTGGGTAAAGTCGTAAGAACGGACCTTTTAAGGTACCTGTCTCCTCGGGCCACCCGATATCAGGTACCCCAGCGTTTCTCAGTCTCTTATCACTCGTTAAAAGTGAAAGTGAGAAAAGAACCCGGTATTACAGAGTGAAAGACAGACGAGAACACTTTGACTTTCCTGGGAAGCCCTGACAAGACAGATCGAGGTGCAAAATGTCTGTCCTTTCCGTTCTACGGTTCCACGGGTCAGACCGTGGTGAAAGGAATCCGACGGTGACGGCGAGGGAGTGACCGGAGGGGTACGGACGGGGGCTCAGTAGGAGGTGCAACTTCGACGTAAAAGTGTTTGATGTCTAAGACATGGCGAGACGAGATGGAGGTTGGGGGAACGTAGATCCCGGGATTGTGAAATGTGAGGTTCAAGGTTACTGGTATATAAGGTAATGAAAATTAATTATGTACTAAACATCCCGAAAAGAAACATTTTTATTTGAATATCTAATTAAACTGTGTACAATTGAACCGACCTTTTTCTTTATGTTAGATTATAGTATACCAGAAGTGACGGAGATCTTTGGACGACACGCAATCTTAGTGAGTCCTTCGGGAATTGTCAGGGTTGCGGACGAACTGGAGTCTCAGGAGTAGACTAGACCGGAGACGGGCCGGAGACAAGGGACGGAGTGAGGTCGAGGGACGTGAATCAGTGACCCCGGAGTAAGACAAGGACCTCGTGTGGTACGAGGGAGGACGGAACCCCTGAAACGTAAAAGACCAATGGAGACGGTCCTAAAAAAGGGAGGACCTGACATATGAATCTGGGATCGCCGAGAAGTTTCTCTAGAGTAGTGTGAAAAGAATAGAAGGGAAGTGGGTTCCAAAATGTACTTCTGTTAAACGATATACGAGAGAATCCTGACAGAACCCTTAAGGGGACTCCGAGTCAGTCAAGTCAAGTCAGCGTCTCAGCACAGGCTGAGAAACGCTGGGATACCTGACGTCGTGTGGTCCGGAGGGACAGGTAATGGCTGAGGGCCTCAAATGAGTTTGAGTACAGGTAACTCAACCACTACGGTAGGTTGGTAGGGTGGGAGACAACAGTGGAAGAGAAGGACGGAAGTTAAAAAGGGTCGTAGTCCCAGAAAAGTTTACTCGGACTATTGAGTCACCATTTCTTAACGGACGTTATGTCCTTTGGATCGAAACTGGGGATACACCCCTTCTAGGGGACCTCATCCTTTACCGTTGGGTGAGGTTATAAGAACGGACCTCTTAAGGTATCTGTCTCCTGGGACCTCCCGTCAGGTATCCCAGCGTTTCTCAGCCTGTGCTGACTTTACTGAATCGTGCCTGTGTGTACGATCCTGAAGAATAACTGAAAGTAACGTCAATAGAGGCTCATATTAATTCAACAGTGAGAAACAGTACTAATTACAAGGAGAAGGGGTGGTCTGACGTTATACGTACTTACAATAACAAACATGAAAATTGAAGACACAAATGACTCGTCTTAACGAAAAATCCGTGTGGTATTTAAAAACAGTCCACTTATTTACTTATTACTTAACGACATTTCTCCAGACTCATCAAAGACACTCTGTCTAGTCTGTATTCCCTTTATTGCGTAAATGGACTACTAACAAAGGGTCACCTGTCAAATAAAGAGAGATGAGAGGATGTTCAAAACGGTTAAAGGATGTTCTAAGTGTTCCCTAACTAATAAACAATAATCTGTCTTTACAAATTACTACCACCAACTATAAATTTTACTCGAAGTCGTACTTTTTTTTTAGACAATAAAATGAAACGAAACAATTTCTGGGAAATATGAATCTAGAATCTGGATTATAAAACCAAACCCAAAGGAAACTCTTGTTACGACATAGGTTTATATATTATTTTTATAATATTGACAAATAATAATACGAGTCAATTAAGGGTACTTGAGGATAAAAGATTGGTAGAAAGATTGTGTCACAAAGAAAATGTAATTAATCAAAATATAGTTATAAAGTCTTTTATATTTTAATGTGTTAAGAGTAACTGCCAATTCAAAACGTATAATCACTTAGAGGGATCTAAAAATAGAACCCGTAGAAAGTCCCAACGATAGAAACTAAAGAAAAATGAACCTAAAACGATAATTAAACAAACCACCAAAAAGGACGACTCAGTGTAAGACGTTTACCTCAGGGTACGTAAAAATTTCGACAACCGATACTCTACAATTTAGGGTAATTCTTCTTAAAAAAACCATGACAGATAGTGTATAAAAAAAAAACTTTTACTCATTTTATATGGTGACGAAATAAAATTGGGTTATACTATGTAAGGAACTCGTTCACCATCAAAACTAGTATAAACATCGATAATCAGGATGTCNAAGAGTAACTACCAATTCAAAACGTATAATCACTTAGAGGGATCTAAAAATAGAACCCGTAGAAAGTCCCAACGATAGAAACTAAAGAAAAACGAACCTAAAACGATAATTAAACAAACCACCAAAAAGGACGACTCAGTGTAAGACGTTTACCTCAGGGTACGTAAAAATTTCGACAACCGATACTCTACAATTTAGGGTAATTCTTCTTAAAAAAACCATGACAGATAGTGTATAAAAAAAAAACTTTTACTCATTTTATATGGTGACGAAATAAAATTGGGTTATACTATGTAAGGAACTCGTTCACCATCAAAACTAGTATAAACATCGATAATCAGGATGTCTTATAATTTTGAGGACCCAGGAGAACTCTTGTAGTTCTATAATCACAACAAGATGGACACCGGTCATTCCGGTCCAAAAGTGTGTCCGAGAGAAGTGTGTGTCATCAATAAACTCGAACCTGTTACAGATTCATAAGACTCAAGACCAGTAGATTAGGTATTATTTGTCATTTATCAGTGTTTTGACTCATATCCAATTTACTCCGTTATGAAGTGTCACGACCCTCTTACACAGACAACAAACACTTAGAAGAAAGACAGAATATCGACTATTTTAGGTCAGGTCTGTTTATACCCTCGAAATTCGGACGCATTTATATTTGTGTCTCGACACCTGGGTGCAGAAGATGTGACGTACAAGGGTAAGGTGATATAAATTAACAATTCATTAAATTTAAACACGAAAATTACTTTTATATTGATACTTACACAACCATTCAAGATACAACCAACTTATCTTTGTTTTAAGACATACTAGATTATGTCACTAAAGGTGACCACGAACTTACAGCGACGTACAATCTTAGTAAACCCTTTTAAATTTTGTAGTATTACGAGTCCGATATGGGGTAAGGTTGATCTAGTGTTATGGACCCAGACCGACTCTGGATCCGTACCTGAAAAAAACAAAAAATACTGAAGGATATGTTAAAGTCCCAGACAGAACCTGGATCCGTACTTAAAAAAATATTGAAGAATATGTTAAATTATATATCTTAAACATTTTTGACAACTCTATGAGGTTTGGTAGAGATCCTGGTAAAAATTTCCAGACAAGAAGACAATTGTCTAGTATATAACATCCTTGACATAATTCATGGCGAAAGACCCAACCAAAAGACTACATAAAAGGAAGAGGGATACTTCGTGTGGCGTCTGGAGTGTCGAACTCCACTGAAGTAGGGACAGTGACTAGGCTTACGACGACGTAAGGCTTCTCCAGTCATGGAATAAACCCACGTAGAGGTCTACGGAGAATTATTGTGTAGGACGTTTCTATTGTCTGTTCCCGAGAAGGAAGAGATTCCTGAGTAATAGGTGTAAATTAAGTTGTCCCGAATTACTGGAAATAAAGTTAGGGAATTAATTGAAACACAGAGACCATATTTAGGTCCGAAAGACCTAGTTCCCCACCTTCAGAGGAACCTAGGTCGTGACGGGGACGTCTGAATCGGTCTCTAACACACCACTGTAGGGACTATCAAATCGTTACTATCTTACCAGACCACTCAGGTGAAGTCGGAAGAAACAATAATTTTCATCCTTTGTCCGGTAACTAAAACGTCAACAAAAGGAAAGGATGGAGTCTTAAAGGACATTCCTTCCCCAAGGGCTGGAGAGCCTAGACTCCACCTCGACTACATTATTATCTTTATTTCACGTGTTATTTACATTACAAGAAATTAGTAACTCTTTGGTAGGGTTATGGGGCCAGGTACCTTTTTAACAGAAGGTGTTTTGGGTAAGGACCACGGTTTTTCTGACCCCTGACGAAGACATTCCCTAATTTTCTACGACCTCGACAAGTACAGTGATAAAGTAGAGACTGCAAAAGACAGAGAGTGTCTCCTAGTCTTGTCCTAGACCTTTATCGATCGAAATAAAAATAATGGATGGTGTTTTATTCTTCCACTATATTTACGCGTCTGTCACAAATAGTCAACACCAGCATTCCCTTACTAGGTGCATAAACGAACATGGGTTCCTTATAGTGCCAAATAAGAAGTACATAAAGATGGGGTTCAGTCATGGGTCTGATACCGTCAGGATTCGATCATTAGGAAGATAAAACATTTCGAAGAATTAAAGAAATTATCTTCATAAGTGAGACTGTCATTGACATTTCCGTCTTTATCTGTATTAATATAAGAAAGATACCCTCGGATCATGTCATTTTGAAACCACGAACTCCGTCCCTTTTCAGGATAATTAAAAGACGTTCGTTCTTTGGAGAAACTATTGGACAATAAATTTCATAGAATTTTCTTATTTACTCAGAAGGGTCCTCCGAGTCTCCATTTCTTAGACGGACGGTTACATCCTCTACGCCTAAGTCAAGGACCCAACCCCTCTAGGGGACCTCTTCCTGTACCGTTGGGTACGGTGACAAGATCGGACCTCTTAGGGTTCCTGTCTCTTCGGACCACTCGATGTCAGGTGCCCCAACTTGTCGACCTGTACTGACTCGTATGTACATGGATATATGTGTTTTCTTATTTGTTCTAGGACGACATATCGTGTCCCTTAATATATATTATAAAACACTATTTGGTATTACTTTTTTTTACATATATATGTATATATACGTTTTGACTTATTAAAAAGACATGTCACCTTTACTTGTGTCGTAACATTTCGTTGATATAGAGTTATTTTAAAAATTTTCATAGTGTTTTTCATAAAGGGATGAAGTTCGTGGTCTATTTTGAACATTTGGTCCATTCGGGTTTACTTTTTAGTCTTAGACTTATTAAGATCATCTGTTTACATTCGGACGATACAATTAATTGACTAAAATGACGTACGTGTATGAATATAAATGTTTTCGTCACAGGACGAATAACAAAATGTCTAAAAGGACAAATATTAGTTATAGAATATAACACTTATAAAAAGTGGATACATTATAAAGTGACATACTCATATAAATAAATTCATAGTGAAAATTATCTATAAATCATCCGAGGACTGTAAAAACCATAACAATCATTGGGAGACTATTTGTAAGAATAACTGTTTAGAAATTGACACCTGAAAAAAAAAAAATTCTTGTTTATGGAGACAAACTACTAGAACCTCGCGGAATGGTAACTGTTATATGTAAAGTCAAATGTCGGGATGTACTTTAATTATGAACGGTATTGACGATCACTCCTGATCCTGACTCAGTATATCCTTGAACAAAGTAATAGTATAGGAAGTAAAAGAAAAAGGATAGTCAAGTCAAGTCAAGTCAGCGAGCCAGCACAGACTGAGAAACGCTGGGGTACCTGACGTCGTGTGGTCCGGAGAGACAGGTAATGTTTAAGGACCTTAAATGAGTTTGAGTACAGGTCACTCGGCCACCATGGCAGGTTGGTTGAGTAGGAGACAGTAGGGGAAGAGGAGGACGGAAGTTAGAAAGGGTCGTAGTCCCAGAAAAGTTTACTCAGTCAAGAAGCGTAGTTCACCGGTTTTATAACCTCAAAGTCGGGGTTGTAGTCAGGGAGGTCACTTGTGCTTCCTGACTAAAGGAAATCCTACCTGACCAACCTAGAGAAACGTCGGGTTCCCTGAGAGTTCTCAGAAGAGGTAGTGGTGTCAAGTTTTCGTAATTAAGAAACCACGAGTCGAAAGAAATATCAGGTTGAGAGTGTAGGTATGTACTGGTGACCTTTTTGGTATCGGAACTGATCTGCCTGGAAACAATCGTTTCATTACAGAGACGAAAAATTATACGACAGATCCAACCAGTACTGAAAAGAAAGTTCCTCACAGAAAATTAAAGTACCGATTTCAGTGGTAGACGTTACTAAAACCTCTGGTTTTTTTTATTTCAGACGGTGACAAAGGTGACAAAGGGATAGATAAAGGGTACTTCACTACCCTGACCTACGGTACTAGAAGCAAAAGACTTACCGAAATTCGGTTGAAAAAGTGAGAGGAGAAAGTGAAAGTAATTCTCCGAGAAATCAAGGAGAAGTGAAAGACGGTATTCCCACCACAGTAGACGTATAGACTCCAATAACTATAAAGAGGACCGTTAGAACTAAGGTAGAACACGAAGAGGGTCGGGTCTTAAAGAGTACTACATGAGACGTATATTCAATTTATTCGTCCCACTGTTATATGTCGGAACTACACGAGGAAAGGGATAAACCTTGGTCAGACAACAAGGTACAGGTTAAGATTGACAATGAAGGACTGGACATATGTCTAAACAGTCCTCCGTCTAATCCACCAGACCATAAGGGTAGAGGAATTCTTAAAAGGTCAAACACTACTAGGTATGTCAGTTTCCGAAACCGTGTCTATTATTTCGTCTTTATCTACAAAAAGACCTTGAAAGAACGACAAAACTATTAGGTTGTCTACAACCGTTAAACTAGAGACCAAGGAGACGGAAAAAAAATAATATTTTATATATTATTACCCTTTTGAGTCATTAATGTTAAAATACATATATTGTCGACGACATGTTTACAACATATTGTCTCACTTTAGTGCATTGAATAACAGAAAATAGGGATACCGTCGTAATCCATCTTCGGTCCAGACGGAGGAACTATTACTTTGTCAAGGGTTCTAATCAATCTGACTAAAAATTCTTAATAAGAATCGTATTACCGACTTGAGTACAACTTCTACAATAATTATGTAAAAACAACTATAATAGAAATTATACAAAAGATCTTATATACTAGGACTCAAAAAAGGTAGAATTCAATTGGGAGACTGGGATAAAAAGAGAGATCGATGGTGGACAACAAGTCACCGAGTCAACACAGGTTGAGTAATACTGGGGTACCTGACGTCGTACGGTCCGAAGGGACAAGAAGTGGTAGAGGGTCTCTAACGTGTCTGAGTACAGGTAACTCAGTCACTATGGTAGGTTGGCAGAGTAGGTGGCAGTAGGGGAAGAGGAGGAGAAAAGTTAGAAAGGTCGTAGTTCAGAAATAATTACTCAGTCAAGAAGGGTAGTCCACCGGTTTCATAAGTTCAAAGTCGAAGTCTCAACCAGGAAGGTTACTTATAAGTCGTAACTAAAGATAATCCTAAGTTACTAAACTAGAGGAACGTCAGGTTCCCTGAGAGTTCTCAGAAGAGGTTGTGGTGTCAAGTTTTCGTAGTTTAGAAACCACGAGTCGGAAGAAAGACCAGGTTGAAAGTGTAGGTGTGTACTGATGACCTATTTGGTATCGAAACTGATATACCTGAAGACAACCGTTTCATTACAAAGACGAAAATTTATGTAACAGATCTAAACAGTATCAAAAAGAAGGTTCCTTGTACACAGAAAATTAAAGTACCGACTTCAGTGGTAGACGTCACTAAAACCTTGGGTTCTTTTATTTCAGACAGTGACAAAGGTAACGAAGGGGTAGATAAACGGTACTTCACTACCCTGACCTACGGTACTAGAATCAAAATACTTACAACTCAAAATTCGGTTGAAAAAGTGAGTCTAGAAGTGAAAGTAGTTCTCCGAGAAATCAAGGAGAAGTGAAAGACGGTATTCCCACCTTTTGAGTCGTCACCGGTGTCCTGACCTTTTCCAGTCAAAAGAAAGTCAAGGTTTCTTTCCTTCACGGTTTCTTACAAGTTTAATGACGTGTGTACGTGAGTAGATTGTACGATCGTTTCATTACAAGTTTTAAGAGGTTCGATTCGAAGTCGTCATCCACTTAGTACTTGAGGGTCTACAATTTTTATTATAAAAATGACTGTTAGAATTAAGACTGAGCACGAAGAAGGTCAGACCGTAAAAGGTACTACATGAGACGTATATTTAATTTATTCGTCCCACTGTTATACGTCGGAACTGTATGAGAAAAGGTTTAAAATTGGTCAGACAACAAGGTACAAGTAAATATTGATAACGAAGAACTGGACGTTTGTTTAAAGAGTCTTCCGTCCATTCCATAAACCATAAGGGTAGAGAACTTCTTAAAAGACGTCAAACAACACTAGGTATGACAGTTTCTGAAATCACACCAATTTCTTCGTCTTCATCTACAAAAAGACGTTGAGAGAACGAAAAAGAAACTAGGTAGTCTACAGTCGTTAAACTAGAGACCAAGGAGACGTAGAAGACTTAGGTCGAACTTGTAGACCCTCAAGTACTAAGTGGATGACGACTTCGAATCGAACCTCTTAAAACTTGTAATGAAACGATCGTACAATCTACTCACGTACACACGTCATTAAACTTGTAAGAAACCGTGAAGGAAAGAAACCTTGACTTTCTTTTGACTGGAAAAGGTCAGGACACCGGTGACGACTCAAAAGGTTTAAACGACCGTATAACTCACGTTGTGAAATTGTGGTAGTAGAAAATCCTAAACTTTATCGAGTTAACCTTAAGGTAGCGGAGGTGATCGAAATAAGTATCACTACGAAGGATTCGAGGTACAGAAGCGTGAGGTCGTACAGACCGAGATAAACTCGTTAGTGTGGTAGTACCGATAGATCCAGTACTTCTAGAAAAAACATAGTAAGAAGACACATAAGAACGGTGGAGAATAATTATATAAGATGAACGTAATCCAGGTATGGTAAAGACAGGAAATAACACGGGTAACAACGCACTTTATGCGGGAACCATAGAGATTAAAAGAACTTCTCTAGAGATCAAAAAGGGTAAGATAATTAAAGGAGATAAAGAAACGTAACTAATGAATCCTTCCGAAAGAATAGAGAAGAACGATCAGAAACCTTGAGACTTAAGGTCTACCCAAGTATAAAGGAAAAGAGAAAACGGAAAGTGAAGAGAAGAAAAGAGTCGACAAACATTCCGGAGTAGTCTGTTGGTAAACGGAAATGGAAAGAAAAAGTACCCCTACTAAAACTAATAACGGAGGACATGTCATAATGTTTCGAGACAGGTATCAAGAAGTCCGTGAAACAGATAGTCTAGATTAAAGAACTGAAAGAAAACGTGAAGGTGACATATTGACATTCCCTAAACTAAATCCAGTATGGACTTACCGGATCACCAAAAAGGGACGAAAAGTTATATTCAGACTTAAACCGTTATTCCTCAAGTAAAAGACTCGGTGTCAGTCGAGGACCAGAACAAAAGCGACAGATATATCTCGAAGAGGTAGAACCCGACGTTTCTTATATTAGTTAGAAAAGTCAAAACTGTCAGACCACTACAAGTACGCATCTCAGAAGAGAACACAAAAGCCTTCTCCCACAAACGATACTGGTCACGTAAGAGAACCGTTTTGACAATCGGAAACGGGACGAATCAAAACATGAGTTTCCGGTTCGATGGTGAAACAAAGGAAATAAAAGGTGTAAAAATTTTCAAGGAAATATGAGAGATGTCAAGGTAAATGAAAAGTCGAGTGTCGAGGGACTGGAGAACGGAGAGTTGGCTTTCACAAAGAAACGTCGGTTCCACGGACGAGTCCTTGTGGTGTAGGTCCACTTAACCAGACGAGATGTATTAACGTCTCCACTAAACGTTGGAATCCCAACACACTTCGCGTCTAATATGTCGACCTGGATCACCTTGTCAGATGGATTAACCGGAACCCGAACCAGTGACAATTGGTGTCGACAGTGGTAAGGGTCCCGGAGTAATAAAGTGGGAAAAGAGATGCGAAAGGAGTAATAACGACAAAAGACCCTAACCAGCGACCGGGTGGGAAGCAGAATAAGATGGACAGGACAGACATTATAGAGTGAACAGATGATGGATGGGGAAGTCTATAGGAACAGAAATCGATAAGGGTAGAGATCCATATATCCCCTCGTTAGTCTATCCGGCAGGGTCTCCATATCGATCTCACTCTCCTTTGCACACAATTAGACGAGACCGATATTGTTTTACGTTGCTGACCTCCCGAATTATTTGTCTTTGATTAAAGAGTGTAAGACTGTCGACCCTTTAGACTCTAGTTCTACGACCGGTCAAGTCAAGGACTACTCTCAAGGGAGGGACCGAACGTCTATCGGTGAAAGAACCACACAGGAGTACCCACCTCTCCCTCACTTGAAAGACCCTAAATAAGAATATTCATGTGCTCACGATAGTATAAAGTCTCGAATGGAATGTTAGAGTAAATTGGAATTTATAGAGACAGAGGTTTATACCAGTGTAACCCTCAATTCCGAAGTTGTATACCTAAACCCCTTCCGTGTTAATTCATATATCGTGTCCTGTTACTAGTTTAATACCAAAGACCTCTTGTAGACGTAGAAGGGTTACAAAGTCAAAATTGAGTTGATGGACGACCAACCCGAAGGGTCCACCGCGTTCACCATTTCTTGAGCGGACGGTTACGTCCTCTGTACTCAGTACCCAAGCTTGGGACCTAGTCCTTCGAGGGGACCTTTGAGTACGGTCTTAAGAACGGATCTCTTAGGGTACCTGTCTCCTCAGACCATCCGATGTCAAGTATCCCAACGTCTTTCAGCCTGAACTGACTTCATTGAACCGTGAGTGTGTGTGGACGACCAATGGATGTGGACCTTTGTGGGGTCCGTAAAGTGTGAGTAGATAGGACTTGACTTTTATCGTTAATAGTAAGAGGGTTCTAGTTGGGACCGTCAAAAGAGACTGGGTAAAGAGAGAAACTGAGATATAATTCAGGACGATTAAGACACAGGATGTACCAGAAAGTCACAGAAGATAAGATCACAATAATGGTGACAGGGACAACCATGGGAGTAGTAAAGAGGGGATCGGGGTACATCGACAATGAAATGACGAAAACGTAGGAGTAGAGTGGGAACGTTCTGACTATACTTTACCATCAAAGGGTAGTGAATGTGAGACTTCGAGTTCGACACAGTACATCGTATTTTCCGAGGGTAATGGAACATGGAGACGGGAGAGATCATGTCACCAAGTGACTTTGTAAAACACACATTTTATTAGTAAAAAAACCTCGGTCAATTTTACATCTGAGAGTGATGGTCAGAGGGTCCAGGACTAAACTACCCCGATCTAGTCCTGGACTGTTCGGACATTAAAAAAGTCCGAGTGGTCCGTTAAGACTACATGTAACGAGGAGGTGTAAAACTCTTTTGATAGAGTCTGAGTCTAGTGAAGAAAAAAACAGTGTGAAAAACGAGATCTTTGTGTAAGTAGGAAC
This sequence comes from Capra ibex, assembly GCA_006410555.1. Lineage (NCBI taxonomy): Eukaryota > Metazoa > Chordata > Mammalia > Artiodactyla > Bovidae > Capra > Capra ibex. The sequence goes on along the minus strand of SJYO01018169.1, from coordinate 59,214,036 downwards.
GTAAATGGTAGAACGACAATGGTAAATATAGTGACGTCAGTGTTAGACGTCACTTAAATCTCGGGTTCTTCTCCTTTAGAAAGTAACGAAGGTGGAAAAGGTAAAGATAAACAGTACTTTACTATCCTGACCTACGACGCTAGAATCCAAAAAAAAAAAAAAAAAAAATTATGACTCAAAATTCGGCCGAAAAGGTGAAAGGAAGAAGTCGGAACAGTTCTCCGAGAAATCAAGGAGAAGTGAAAGAGGTAATCTCACCATGATAAACGTATAAACACCAACTATAAAGAGGACCGTTAGAGGACCCGATGGAGATCCTCTACCACTCCCTGTCCCTTCGGACCGTACGACGTCAGGTGCCCCAGTGTCTCAGTCTATGTTTGACCACTGACTTGTCGTTATTGTTAATGGTAAATACATCGTCAGAAGGTGGTCACCCGATACCAATCTGTACTAAACCCGGGTTTCAGTTTCACTCTTTGTGTCACGTCACCAGGGACTGACACCGGGTCGTTCATATCGGAGATGTCCTCACCCGTGTGGAAACCAAGACAGGGTCCAGAGTACCGTATTTTCTGTAACACGAATAGTCTCATGTCAGTCTTTTTGTCTTTCTTGTGACCCACAAGGATTTATCTCCCTTACGACATGTCTCCTACCTAATGTATCTACAACTTCCTATCTCTCACTTTTTTTGGGTGGCTCCATTGGGTCTGTAATCACTTTCGTCCTGTGTCGATGGAGAGATTCAACTCCGTTGTCTTTTATTGTTCACGTTTTCACTCATGTTTACACCGACCGTGGGTGCGGGGTTCAGTGTTCACAGCTTGTCTTGTCCTCCCATCCTCACCCTCGACTCCGGCGTCCGTGTTAGGTCTCGTCGGTCGACGACGCTCGTGAAATGGGGGACCGGACCTGTAAGAACCACTGCTGGTCAAAATCCTGTGGAGGGACTCTGAGCACCCTCCGGGACCCCTCGGTGCCGGTGTGAGTCCGTAGGACTTCTCGTGTACCTAAAACGTGATAACCAAATGACTGGATCACCAAGTTTTCATTTTTAGTGGAATTCGGAGTAGGACACTGTCAAACGGTCGGAAGCGTACGACCAGTCAACCACCAGATTCGTCGACTAAGATAGTCCGAGGCTTTCGTTTCGCGCAGGAATACTAGACACACAGGAATCTTGGCTCGTGTCATGACCGCATGTCATTAGGGAATTACTGTAAAATTACTTACCTCAAGTGACATATCTCTTCGTTTCATCCATGTACACTAAAATATAGTCAAAAGATTAAAGACTGAGACCCTTTTAGTAGACGGACTGACTTTCTAACTACCCAGGTCCACCATGACCGACTTTGACGGACAATAGAAGTACCGTCTATTCTCAGTCGTTGTTTCTCTTTCTTCCAGTTCGTTACCCCTCTCCTTCCGAACCCTTCGTCCGTGGTGATCTTACTCCCACTCTTGACGGGTGGACCGTGACTTTGTCCGGCTCGTGGCTCTCAGTCCTCGTGTAAGAAAGTGACGTCTTTGAGAGGACGGGTGGGGTGGCCACAGTACGAATTTTCATAAAGACACACAATGACGAAGGCAAGAAACTTTAGGATAGTAACTTTACAGACCAACATAAGGGTACGATCCCCAACTTCTACCTATCCGCTCACCCGACATCTCTTTCCCCTCGGTGGCAACCGATAAAAAAAAAGAAAAATGGTCAAAGACGGAGAGTATATTGTCTTTGTCTTTTGGTATATGCGAGAAATTATGTATGCAGACAGACACGAGTCAACACACGGACGAGTCAACGAAGTCAGTACAGACTGAGAAACGTCGGGATACCTGACATCGGGTGGTCCGAAGAGACAGGTACCCTAAAAGGTCCGTTCTTATGACCTCACCCAACGGTACGGGAGGAGTACCCCTAGAAGGACTGAGTCCCTGTATTGGGTGTAGAAGACCCAGAGGACGTAACGTCCACCTAAGAAATGGGTGACTTGGTGGACCCTAGTCGGTTTAGTGGGGGTCGTAGTTGCTCCTCTGTCGAGAACTTCGGTCTAGTGGGAGTATAGGAGTCACGTACAAAAGACGCCTTTGAAAGGTTCTGAAGAGACGAGAAGTAAATACTGGTATAAAAGGTTTACATATCACAGATGTTTTCCATACTTTTGAAATCCTGAATACTATTATTATGAGTCATAAATAACAAATCAGGACTGTCCTTTGTCTACCGTGTAAATGGATTCTAAAAATTTCAGTAAAAATTACTTCCTTGTTAACAATAAATGTCTCCTAACCCTTCTTATTTCCCTTGGTTCTTGCCACTCAGACCCTGTAGGACCTGATCTTATGTCTTTCGGTAGTCGGGGACTGTATTTCCCCTCACCTCCGTACCACAAGGACCCACTAGGTGTAGGTCTCCTCTAAAACAAGTCAGACTCGACATCAGTCCCTTCCTAGGACGTTTCCTTTCTTCGTCCTCTCTGAGGGGACCTTAAGAACGAGAAGAAAGTAACAGTAGAGGATTGTTACGAAGGACAACCGGTCTTGTGTCCAAACCCTCAGACCCACTATTGTCAGAAATGTCCAGTCGTCTCTAACTCTGTCTCTTCATGTCTCTTTCTCAATCCCGTTTATCTTTGATACAGTCTGTAATACACTTTACCCATAATAGATAGTGGTCGAATGTCTACTCCTTTACTTCCGTGTCTCTCGACTTTCAGTGTCCATCATCCAGTGACTGTACCCAGATGTTCGGGGACCTCCGGTTCGAGAAGGTCGAATCAGTCGACGAAGTACGCCGTGTACCGGGGAAGAGAATTGGTACGAAAGGACTCCCATCGTAAGTCCCTGTCTATCTCCCCTCAAGTTACTTTACAGTGACTAAAGTACAGTATCAAGGTTTCTTGTCAGAAAAATAAAAAATGACGAATTCGGTAATAGAATTTTTAAAATAACTCCATATTACCTATATTTTATAATATAATCAAAGTCCACATGTTGTGTTACTATGTTATAGATATATATGAAACTTTACTAACGGTATTACAGATCAGTTGTAGACAGTGGTGTGTATAATTATTAATATTGAAAAAAGGACTCTACTCCCGATAATTCTAGATGAGAGAAGTCAAGTCAAGTCAAGTCCAGTCAGCGAGTCAACAGAGTCTGAGAAACGCTGGAGTACTCAGCGTCGTGCGGTCGGAGGGACAGGTAGTGGTAGAGGGCCTCAAGTGAGTCTGAGTGTAGGCAACTCAGTCACTACGGTAGGTTGGTAGAGTAGGAGACAGCAGGGGAAAAGGAACACGGGGGTTAGGCAGGGTCGTAGTCTCAGAAAAGGTTACTCAGTTGAGAAGCGTAGTCCACCGGTTTCATGACCTCAAAGTCGAAATCGTAGTAAGGAAGGTTTCTTTAGTGTCCCGAATAGAGGAAGTCTTACCTGACCAACCTAGAGGTACGTCAGGTTCCCTGAGAGTTCTCAGAAGAGGTTGTGGTGTCAAGTTTGCGTAGTCAAGAAGTCACGAGTCGGAAGAAGTGTCAGGTTGAGAGTGTAGGTATGTACTG